>PVKE010004114.1:0-66885 GCA_004027555.1 Craseonycteris thonglongyai
TCTCTCTCTCTCTCTATGTCAAAAACAATAAAGATAAATCTTAAAAAAAAATAGGCAGAAGGATTAAATAGACATTTTCCAAAGAAAACATATAAATGGCAAACGGGTACATTTACAAGGTTCACAATATATCATCAGGGAAATGCAAATCAAAACTACCATTCTAGAGCACCTCACACCAGTTAGAATGGCTATCATCAAAACAACAAGTGATACCGGGTAAATTTTGGCAAGGATATGGAGAAAAGGGAACACTTGTGCACTGTTAGTTGGAATGTAAATTAGTGCTGCCACTATGAAAGAGAGTCAAAAGATTTTTCAAAAAATTATAAGTAGAACTATGATGTGATTCATAAATTTCACATCTGGTTATATATCTGCAGGAAATAAAAACTGGATGAAGGGATACATCTGCACTTCCATGTTCATTGCAACATTACTCACAATAGCCAAGACATGGAACTATCTTAAGTGTCCATCAATGGATGAATGGATAAAGAAGATGTGATGTTACAATTATTTATGTAGTTGCAAATGGAAGGATTTCTTCCTCTGTATAAAATATATATTCCATATTGTGCATGCATATATATAAATAGCGGGGTGCCAAAAACTGTATACACATTTTAAGAGATGTTATCTATGCATTACTTTTGCACTTGAACTGAATTATGGTAGCAATGTGTAGTATAATGTTTGCTCAAAAGAATGCTACTGTCACCACGCTACAAGCAGGACAGTCAAAGGAAATGACGGAAGCATGGCTGTCATTTGAGGAGCACAAGACCATTTTGAAGTGGTTTTAGAAAATTGAGAAAGTTGTGGAAGTACAGTGACAATGGAGGTGTGAGTATGCAACAGAACTTGCAACACGCCTAACAATTACACTTGTTCATGCTAAGTTTGAGACACAAATTGAAACAGCATGTACAGTGATACAAGTAGACACTTGTCAGCGTTGCTCAGGCAGTAGTTTGCCATAATCAGAAGTGTCTGGACACTGATGGTAATCACTTTGAGCATCTCATGTAATTGCAGAAGTCAAATGTGACTTGTATTCATCTTTTAACAGTATATATTGAGTATTACAATTTTGATAGTTTTTTCCTTTCTTAAAATGTGTGTACATTTTTGGCACTCTGTGTGTTTGTGTGTGTGTGTGTGTATATATATATATATATATTCCATATTGTGTGTATGTATATCTATATAGATATATAATGAAATATAAAATATTCAGACAAGAGAAAGAAAGAAATCCTTTCATTTGCAGTAACATGAGTAAAACTTGAGGTCATTATGCTAAGTGAAATAAGCCAGACAGATAAAGAAAAGTGCTGCATGGTATCACTTATGTGTGGCATTGAAAGAAAAAGTGAAACTCACAGATGGTAGAAAAGTAGTTTCCAGGGGCTAGGGGTGGGGGAATTAGGGAGAGATTGGTACATGAATACAAATTTGCAGCTATAAGGTGAATAAGGTCTGAAAATCTATATTATGTAACATGATGATTAGAGTTATAACACTTTGAAATTTGCTAAAGGAGTTGAATTTAAATGTTTTCATAAAAACAAAAAATAAATATATGAGGTGATAAATGGATACATGTGTTAACTAACTAGATGGAATAAATTAACTTTCTCTCTCTCTCTCTCTCTATATATATAAAATATATAATATTATATATATAATATTATATTTTATATATAGGCTGTCCAGAAAGAATCCAGCCTTTGTCAATATAATGAGAATGGTTACACAGCTGCATACTTTCCAGACAGCCCTCATGTGTTCGTGTGTGTGTGTGTAGAGAGAGAAAATTCTATATGCATATAAATATTAATATATACGTGATATATATATTACAATGCACATTTTAAATATCTTGTAATTTTTACCTCAATAAAGCTGAAAAAAACAAAAACCCAACTCATCTGTTTCAAAGAATGTATTAAAATACAGATTCAAAGTAATCGAAATGATTGCCATTCTACTGACTTGTAAGCATATTGATCTCCCTAACACATATCACAATATAAAACATTTTGTAGAAATATTATTTGTTTTGAGTTTAATATATACTAAACAAATCCCAAAAGACAGTGTTCAATACATTGGTGTGACTGTTGCAAATTGACAAATACAAATGAAATTTCTCGGTTAAGTTGAAATCAGAGAAGTGTTAAAAATAAGTCAGTGGTTCCAAACTTATGATCTGGAAATTAAAACACAACATATTCAAACACCCAACAGCAACATGCAGCCACGTTATGCTTTTAAGAATTGAGAATCAGCCTAGCTATTTGATTCAGCCTTTGTGTAACAAACAATAGTGATAGGAGATTATGGGATACTTTTCTTAGGAGACACACATTGAATTCTAACTGTATTAGAAAAATTCTAGGAATCATTTGGGTCATCGCTGTGAAGTATAAAATAGAGTTATTTTAGATGAAAACAATCAGATTTGATAAAAAGTTTGGGCAATGGCCCCTCTGAGATAAAGCAAATGAAACTGTGCTCCCTGACCTCGAGGAAGAAAAAACAATCTCAGATTTACTAAGAGACTTGATTGTATTAAATGGCCCTTAACAATAGATGAGGAGCAGGTCTCCTTTTCCTAGACACAGAGTAAAAGGGCTCTAATTAGATTATAAATCAGAGAGAAAGTATATCCTATAATAGTTATAAAATTCTGGAAAGAATTATTTTAAGGGTAAAAGTAGTATCTGCTCTTCTGAATGAGAAGAGTCTCTTTTAATGGTACTTTGAATCGCTCAGGCTGAGGGATGATTTAGCTGACCTTTCTGTGAACACTTTAGCTCTGTGACTTGCTACACAGGCTTCAGTGCCATATTTCAAAGGCAAATTTAGAATGGATCGTTATACTTTTAAAGGAAAATGGAATGTACATTCCCGATTCCACACCAGTCTCTCCCAATTCATAGCTACGGTACGCTATTTTGAAGACAATGGAAAAATAAACAAAAAAGAAGAAACTTTTCATCACTGTCTGCCACATCACTAAAATGTCGACTGCTAACATCTTGCAATAATTTAAGCGCTAACATCTTGCAATAACTTTAAAAACCAAAGGGCACAAAGGAGCATAGACTGTCAGCAGTTTCATGTGTTTTGGAAGGTATAATCTGAACAACCATTTACTATATACTGGAATGAAAATAAACCAATGGATCTGCTAAGAATTCAAATAGGAATAGTACCTTTTTAACTACTCTGTACAGAATATATACAAGAAATGGGAAGATGAACAATCACAATTTAGAGGTGTCTATTAGTAAAAGGTGAAAGATTTATATGATCTGAAGAGAAACCAGTAAAGAGGTGTCTATTAGAAACGGAGAATGGAACTACTCAAACACGTGTCTCAACCTGCCCTAGGTCTACATATCTTACAACAGGATTGTGTAATTGTTCTGATAAAAGACAGTAGACCCTCGGGGAACACAGACCCTGTAACAGAGCATTTCACACAGCTTTACTCCATTTAAAGCTATATAAAACAACACAACAACCAGGGCATGCATGAGGAAGAGAGCAATTAGAAAAATCAAAGAATTCCTGTACTCTTGAATGGAATACATCCTCATAAAAATAAATTGCTTGGAATTTTCATTATCCTATAAAAATGTATTGTTTTTGGATAGCGGAATCATGATACATAAGGAAGACACAGGAAATTAAAACACCATGATTACTTACAAGTAACATCAGTAAGTTGAAGAAGTCCCATGCAAAAAAAATCTATAATTTAAATCTACATTATAAACAATCAAGAGTGATATGTAAGTGTATAAAAACTAGAACAAAATTGGTGGAAAAAAAGTATTTTCAAACTGCAAAAAATAAAAAAGATAAAACATAAAACAATAATAGAGAACAGAAATTCAATATATGGTTGATTGACATAAACAGAAAAAAATCTAATGGAAATAAAAATAAATTAAAGTAGGACAATTACTTGTATTATGGGAAAAAAATTAAATGGGTCACAATCTTCAGAAAAATCAGAAATAAAGGTCAGTGATTTAATATGTTCTGGCTTTAGTTTTCCTATTTGAAAAACAGAAATTGTTTTTTTTAAACTTCAAACAGAAAAACAGTCTTCTAACCAAGGAAGAAAAATTGTGCTAATTTCAGACTTTTCTCTGCAATAAACACAAAAAAACCATGAAGCCCTGTTGGTAGTATTTTGAGAAAATGCTGTATACATCATGCATTTTATACCTAACATAAATATCTATGATATATGACTGTGAGCAAAAATACATTATCATAATGCAAGAATTCCGAAAATGTCATATGTGCAAGCCAAAATAAAGGCATCTAAAGATACACATTAACCTAATAAGAGAAATAGAAATATGAAAACCACAAAATAGAGAATTCATGGTGTAAATATTAGAAAAACTAAATGATTGTACTAGATGTTTTTATGAAAATAAAAGCAGATATATTAAAAAACTATAAACACAAAGTGAAAATGTACTTGTACATGTTGAATATGTGTGTGCATACAAAAATTAACTAAAGTATCCCAATTCTAAAATCTCAAATTCACAAAATTGGAAATGCAGAGTGTATGAAGAGGAAGAGAACATGCTAATTTCTTCAAGTTTAATGGATGTGGTTATTCAGTTACTCTCTAGAAAGCTCATCTCAGGAATACCATATCATTCTCATAATTAGAAAAACTTAAATTAAGGACATTTTGAAAAACATAAAGTAACTCCTTCAAGTCAACACACAAAAAATGAATAAATGTGTTTAAGTTTATATGTGAAAGAGAAAATAAAAATGGATTACCTGTGTCTCTAGAGTCTAGACAGTCACAAGTTTAGGGCATATATGCTATAGACTTAGGTCAAAATATTCAAGAAGAAAACAAAATTTTTAACCACCCACTTTCAGTCTACTTCAATCTGTGCTCTTTCAGATATTGCTGAAGAAGCATGTCAAAAATGAAGAAACCCCCAAGTATGGATAAAGTTGAATATGGCACTGTCATTAAGTTCCTCAAAAAATAAGGTAAAAAAACCTTAAGCAATGTTGGAAGAGATGTTAGCAGTTCACGGAGACTGTTGCCATGGGAAATCCACAGCTTACAGGTGGCATAGACTTTTCAACCAAGGCAGAGTTGATTGAAAGCAACCTCTGTCTAGGATGCCCTTTGGAGGGTACTTTCTCAGACACTGTCAAAAGAAGTTGAAAACTTGTAGTGGAAGATGCCAAGTTGAAGAAAAAGCAGTTCGCAGAAATGGTTGAAGTATTGCCTACAACTATTTTGAAAACTCTCCATCAGTATCTAAGGATGTTGAAAGTCAATGCAAGATAGGTGCTGAGAATGCTCACACCGCTTCAAAAACAAGTGTGTAGAGTGTTCATGACAGTTTTTGGACCTCTGCAGAGACCATAAAGATGAAATATGAAACAGGATTGTCACTGGAGATGAAACTTGGGTTTATCGTTATGAGCCTGATTCAAAGCAATGGCGTGAAAAGGGCACGCCACCCCCTAAGATGTTCAGGGTTCATTGTAGCGCTATTCACAGTGGCCAAGTTGTGGAAACAACCAAAGTGCCCTTTGATAGATGACTGGATAAAGAAGTTGTGGTGCATTTAGACAATGGAATACTACTTAGCAACAAGAAAAGATGAAATACAGCCTTTGAGACAAAATACATGAACCTGGAGATCATCATGCTAAGCAAAATAAGCCAGACAGAAGAAACCAGGAATCATATGACTTCACTCATAGGTGGAATAAAAAACTGGAAGCAACAAAGAAACAAAACCTCATGGACACAGTCAATAGTTCAGCGGTTACCTGAGGGTAAAAGGGGAGGGGAGTGGGGGAGCCAAATATATGGTGATGGGCCTGGATGGTGAACACACAGTGCAGCATGTAGACGATGTCATGTAGAATCGCACACCTGAAACTTATGCAATTTTTACTAACCAATGTCACCTCAATACATTTAACAATAAAAAGAAAAGAAAATAGAATTTCGAGGTGTCTCAGTTGTCTGGAAAAATCATGGCTACTGATTTTTGGGATATGGAGGGTATCCTGCTGACTGATTACAAGAATAAGGGTGTCACAATAACTGGAGAGAACTGTTCCAGTCTGTTGAAACAGTTCAAAGAATCTGGGAAGAAGAAAAGAAGAGGAAAATGGACCAAAGGAGTATTGCTTTTGCACAACAATGTGCACGTGTACAAGAACAATGTTGCATTGGCTATTCTTTATAACTAGGGCTTCCTAATGTTAAACCACCCTCCCTACAGTCCAGGCCTGGTTCCATCTGATTATTATTTGTTCCCAAAATATGAGAAAACAGCTTTGAGGGGTAAAATTTACAGATGATGAAGAAGTTAAAGCTGCAATATGAGGGCAAAAACAAAAATTTCAAGGGTATAAATAAACTTATTGAAAGGTTTGAAAAGTGTACTAGGGTTAAGGGTAAATATACTAAGAAGGAAAAATAATAAATAGGTATTTTTACCCTCCTCCCCTTCATTCTGTGAATATCATGACCATCCCTCATAGAACAGATTACTAGATGAATTAATAAAGCAGAAAACAGTACACAACATATAGAGATAGGTACACATCTATGTTACTCAAATAAATTCAGTTAGGTAATTAAAATATACAGGTTATAAGATCAGAGACACAAAATCCAAATATATGCTTTCAGTAAGTCTTTTACCTAAGAAAATAAAAGTGCAATGTTGTGCATATAAAAAGATAAAACGGAATACCCTAGAAAACACAAATATAGCAGAGGTAGATGTCATAAAATTAGTATTCAGGCAAAATTCTAGGCACAAAGCATTAATGTATAAAAAGTATCATTATTTAAATAATTAAGATTAAAAATCGGAGTAGAATAATCATAAAATTATGTACTTGATAATACTGAAGCAAAATGTATAGAAAAAGAAGTATTAATAATGTAAGAAGAATTGACAAACACAATAGTGCATAATGGAACAACTATCTCAGTTTTAAACAATGCACTTAGAAAAAAATAAAGGTACAGACCTGCATCAGATATGATAGTTTCATGTTACTTAATCATTTAAAAATATCTGCATATAAACATTGTATCTCTACCACAAATAGCCATGCTTTCCTAATACTAATGGACTTTTAAAAATCAGATTGGTTGTTCGTAGTTGAAAAATATTGGAAACAACGTAAAACCCATACCTAGGAAACTGGTTGAATAAACTACAGTACATCGACAACGCAAATACTTCGTTGTATTGAAATACATTGTTACATGACAGAAACAAACAAACAATACATTGTTACATGACAGAAACAAACAAACAAACAAACAACCCCCTCCCCCCAAAAAACAGAAGCGGAACATAAGCATATGCAGCATGCCAGCTTTTTGGAAGAAAGAAGATAATATATTCATATTTCTATTATTTGTTACAAAAATACACATAGGAAAGGAAACCCAAAACGAACAGAATTAGTGAGTAAGAATTGGGCAAAATGGACCAAGAAAAGGAAAGGACATTTTTGAATCTGTCTTTTCACATAGCTCTTGATTTCAAATGATGTCACCCTATCTTAACACAGTTAGCCATACTATATATGCTACATGCTATATATGTATATATGTGTGTTAGCATGTACTATATATGTACATGCTAACACACACAACACCAGATCTTAGTTTCTAAATACTAATTCTCACTGCAAGGAACCAAGAGTCTTTGGTGGAAATTAGAAATGACTGATTCAGGAAATGTTAGGGTACCCTGGAATATTTGTGTGTGTGTGTACGCGCGCGCTAGAAATTAAGGAAGTTGCTATTTCCATGAGCAAAAAATCAACCAAACAACAAAAACTGATGGCAACATGTCAAATGTACACAAGAGCAGTTTGAGAAGCTCCCTTTGCCCAATTTGGGACAATCTGAACTTAAAAATTAGTAATGCCAGGATTGGATTATACACACTGATTTAATGAACAAATAACAAATGGGGAAGGTCAAAAGTTCTTTACATAGAAATGACAACCAAATCATGAAGGAGATATGATAATTTTTAAAATCAACATTGTAGTCTGATCACAATTATACTCATACTCGATCCAGGCAAGAATCATCAATTAATCATTGTGAGAAAAATGATGAAAGGACAGAATATTCACACAGTGTCATAGAATAACCCCAAAGAATTGGTTGTTAATCACAGAGATGAAAAGTTTCCTCTATCATGGAGAAGTCTGCTAGATACCACCTTAACACAGTAATCAAAATTATCACCAATGAAAGGAAATTTGACTTACCAGTTTGACTTCCTGTGTTTTCTGATGTTGTACAGAAAAACAAAAGACAGCATTATGCTGTATCCTGAAAGAAAAAAAAAAAAAGTTGAATCAATCTAATCAAGAAGAAACAAACCCAAATTGACAGAAATTCTGCAGTACAACTGGCCTGAATACATAAAATACTTCAGTGGCACAAAAGACGAACAGGGTTGTAGGACAAGTTTTTCTATCTTTCGTTCTTTAATTCTTTAAAGAAAACTAAAGAGCCATGACAACTAAAAGCAATGCATAATCCTTAATCAGATCCTGAATCAAAATGAACAAATCAAAAGCAATAAAGGATATTAGACCACGCAGAAGATTTTTAATATGAACTGAAATTTAGCTATTAATGTTAATAGTACATTGATGTTAATTTACCTCAGTGTGTGTGTGTGTGTGTGTGACAGAGAGAGAGAGAGAGAGAGAGAGAGAGAGAGAGAGAGAGAGAGAGAGAGAGAGAGAGAGAAGAAGGGGGGCAGGGGGGAGGAGAGAAAAGAAGAGAAGTAGCACATGTAGCAAAATAATAATTGGTTTATCTGGGTATAGATGAACATTGTGTTGTTTGAGTTTTTCTATAGATTTGGAATTCTTAAAATAAAAAGTAAGGGGTAAATTTCTCTTGTCACAAACATCAAAAAGAATTAGATTTTATATTAAAGTCCCAAAATTACCATATAAGTCACAAAGTTCCATGTATAAGATTCCCCCATGTATAAGACCACTCCTACTTTCCTAGCCCAACATTAAGAAATTAATATATGGGTTACTCCATGTACAAGACGACTCCAGGTTTTGGTCTAACAATTTTAGAAAAAAGTATTTTATACATGGAAAAATACATTAAACTCAATTATTTTCAGAAAACAGAAATTTAAAGTCTTGAAATATAATAGTCATTAAATATTATACTATAAAATAACAGCCACAAGAAAAATTATTCTTACTAAAGCAGTGCACATGATATAATTCTAATATGGATATATTCATATATCTATGTGTATGTGTGTATATAACTAAGTTCGAATACACACACACACACACACACACACACACATAACAACATTAGTGGTAGTTATTGCTGGATGGTTTAAATGCTCATAGTTTTAATTTTATTTTTAATGACTCTTTAATATTTTCCAAACATCCTTTTGTGGACAAATTCACCATTCTCATAAAGAAGGGAAACAAAAACACAAATTTAAAACAGACAATTAAAAAATGCACATATTGGGGAAGCCGGGATGGCTCAGTGGGTTAGGCGCTCACTTTGCAGCACCGGAACCGAGGATCGAATCCCAGGCCCGGGCCCCGACCTGTGCGGACCCATATGCTGAACTAGGGAGTGCCCCCAGTTCAGTTCTCTCTCTGTCTCTGTATCTCTCTCTCTCTCTCTCTCTCTCTCTCTCTCTCTCTCTCTCTCTCGTCAAAAACAATTAAAAATAATTAAAAAAAATGCACATATGAGTTATTTTCTCTAAACAGTCATGAAACTTTTCCCACTTATAATATTAATATACTCTACTATGTAAATCATTTATCACGATACTTGACATTGCAAAGATTTATTTAAAACGTTCCAGTTCCTCCCTTAAGGTCAGATGGATGGAAATGCAGGCCTCTTCATTTCTCCTAATGACTGCTCTTCTGCCGGCTTCCAACATTTACACTGCTCGTTTTGGAATGCCTTCCAAAATGTTTACACATCTCTAGTGAGCGTTTCCATGGACAAGAACAGAAAACACTGTTGGGCAATACATACAATGACACAGAAATATCTGTGACAATGGGGATTGTGGCGTTTATGAGGACTGTCTTTGAGGTCAGACAAGCTTGTCTGAATTCCATATTAACCGATTGGTAACTTTTGCCTCTTGCTCGTTCCTTAGCTTCTCAACTGCTTCATCTTGTCATCTATTCATGGTTCATTAAAAGAATTAAATGAGGAATCTGATCAAGTGAAGGGTACACAGTATGTACTCAATAGTAATTGTCAACTTTTCTTCCCCCTTCCTGAAACATGTCCATTATCAATATAGGAGAGCTGATGATCCTATCATTTTTAAAAATCAGAGTGTTATTACAAAAAGGATAAGATTCATAATCTTCCCAAAGGATTTTAAAGTGTCTCACGAGCAAGAGAGTAAATCACTGACTCAGTTATTTAAATATTCACCTTTGAAAATGTGAAAAAGTAAAATTACTAGAAAATAAGAACTGTGTGGGGAATTATCGGGAATTGTGTTCTGGTGAACCCTAAATTAGAAGAACCTCTTTCCTGGTCAACAGTTTAAACACAGAAAACATTTACATTATTGGGTAAGATTTTGAAAAAAAAACCCACATGTTCAGGAACAAAAACAAGAAAATTTATACTGTGTATTTTCCTAGAAAATGTATGCCTTACCTCCATAACTGTTTGAGAATTGTATCTTTATCTTAGATACTTTTTTACATAATATTTTATTCCTCTTCTTCTTATGTATCATTTTGGAAAATAATGTTTTCCTTTCAATTTTTTTGAGAGTTCTAAAAAGAATGGAGTATAATATTCTACTATAATAATATCAACATACTTCTTATTTGCATTTTTCCCTCGTTTTTCATGGTTCAAGTTTTAAAATTGATTCTGTGTCTGACTGTGAATTGTAAGACCGGAATGAATATGAAAGGAGAGATATTAAAGGAGGAAGGGGCCTGTGAAATAGCCTTTTGTCACATCAGAAATTTTCTGGAAATTTGAGAAGTGACAACTCAGTTTCCTTGTTTGTTCAGTGTACAGACCTTAGGTCACAACTGCTTTCATCTTGTGACAAGATTCATGCTACTTCTTTCTGCCTAATATATTTCTAACAAAAATATTTTATAAGTAGAGGATTTTTGTCCAAAATTCTGATAACAGTTTGGTGATAGTTTAAGCTTTTAGTATTGTTACAAAGTTTGGATTCCGAGTTTTCATTAGCAGTGCTTAGTGGGAAGTTAAAATGATAAAAGTAAACTTGTATTTTAGAGTAGTTTTACATGCACAGAGAAGTTGCAAAGATAGTAGAGTTACTGTGTTCCCTACACCGTGTCCCCTACTGTTAATAACCTACATGACCATGGTGTATTTGTCACAACAAAAAAACCAGCATTTGTACATTTCTATGAAGTAAACTCCAGACTTTACTTAGATTTCACAAGTTTTACTACTAATGTGAAGAAAAAAAAATTCTTTCTTATAATTATGATTCTTAGAGATGGAAGG
Source organism: Craseonycteris thonglongyai (assembly GCA_004027555.1). Lineage (NCBI taxonomy): Eukaryota > Metazoa > Chordata > Mammalia > Chiroptera > Craseonycteridae > Craseonycteris > Craseonycteris thonglongyai. The sequence goes on from PVKE010004114.1 coordinate 11,603, forward strand.
TCGTAACTCCTAAATCTACAATCTGACCTTCTATGAGGCAACATAAAATGTTTGGAAAGATCTATCCCTGCACTTGAATATGAGCCGCAGGCTTCTTTTTGACACATTCTAGACTCCATAGGTATCCCCCTTTCTTTTTGCACCTATTTTAACAAAGCTCTGAACAAAGGTTCTAAAGGGCATATGAGTCTTTTCTCTTAGTTCCTTGAAGTATTGGTGGTGATATGCTCCTCTGTCCATCACCCTCAGTATTGGGGTTTACAAGCTGCCAATAAATTAATAAAACCCTCAGTGTCCTTATCTTTAGGCAAGCAGTAGGCACAAAATTTGCATATTGTCTGTGGCTCTGAATCAGTGAGTAGATTTTCTCATGAAAGGAGAACTTAATTGGTAAATAACAATGAGTAACAATAATGATGACTAACTCATAAAAGTGATTCAGAGCTGGTGCTTGCATCAAGTTTGCATAGTTAAATTAGCTAGCTGGCACACATGTAGATGTCCATAATTCACCTAAATATACATAATATTAGCTTCTCACAACACTCAGTTATTTTATTGTTATTATTGTTACTAAAGAAAAGGCTCAGAGGAATTAAGTAACTTGTCCAAGATTATACAGTTAAAGTTTGGCATTAGAACTTTTCTGTCTCTGAAGTCCTAGTACGTTCTGCTACGCGCTGTGGCATAAGTAAGAGAATGAGGACCTCCCGACTTGATTGTCCACTTCCTTTTTGGGAGGAAAATAACTGCTGCAGTTTTATAATGTGTTATCCAGGGTCCCCTCAGGTATCAGAGTCTAGGTGCTTTGGCTTTAATGAATGGTGTCCCATAGTTTCTCTAAAGTGGGTTATTACAAAATTAACCCACTCAAAGCTGATTCTTTCCCTTCTACCTATAAATTTTGGCTTTACCAGTTGTCAACTAAGACATCTCACCTTGCCTCGAAATTGCAAGGTCCAGGGTTCAATTTCCAGCCCCGTCCCGCATGCTGAAGTGCAGTACAACTAGTAACCCCCAGAATGGCACAGAGGCGAAGGTTCTTGCTTCCCATGCACATGCAGGAGGCCCCCAGTTTGATTTCCACCTCTCGGGGCCCCACATTCACCTGTGTGGAGTGAAACCGTGTCACAACTAATAATGTACAACTATGGAGACTGCTCTGGGCCTCTTCTCCTTCTCTCTCTCTCTTTCTCTTTCTCTCAAACAATAAAAAAAAAAAAAAAAAAAAAAGAGAGAGAGAGACTTTTTCTAAGACCCCCCAGACCTTAGCTTGACCCAGATTCACTGCTAGGACCTCTTATGAAGTTGGTTTAGTGCCACCAATCGTCCTGTGCTGTTGACAGGGTCAGGCGCAGCTCTCCCTGGTCTCTGGCTCCTGTCAATTAAATGAATCTTTCTCACACCTCCCCCTGCCCCCACCATCAGCTACTGCAAACAACAGTCATTCCTGTGATTTATTCAAATACGCGTCCCCTCTGTCCTTTTCACAGGCGCCTCTTTATTTACGTCTTTCCTGACTCTTTCGTCCCCTTATTTCAGGATCTCAGCTGCACACACCGTTGTTAAGACTTCCTTTTTTGGATACATTTTTAAAAGGTACCGTGCAGCTCTCCCGCTCCTGTAGCGTTTCCTCTTTTTTGAGGACTGTCTGGTGTGTGTGCCAGAAGCATTGGCTTTCTGCCTCAGTCCTGCAAGCCCAGCACAGCCAGGGTCGTCTGGATCCAATGAGGCTGTACAGCGCCTTCTGAAAGGCTCCGTTTAGACGCTTTCAACAGTTACTAAATACATCTTCATTAAAAACAAATAGAAAACATCCAGTAAAACTTGTTATTTTAAGTGAAAGAGGATGAACATTTTAGAGTTCTTGCTCCAAGTTTATTCCCAGAGGGTACTGACAGTTTTCACTGTTTCCAATAAAATGAGTGGATTCATTTTACTGCGCCCACACAGGCACTGCAAGGCAGTGTTTAAACATTTCCTTTGCCCAGCTGTGTTTCCCTCATGGCTCCAAAACAGTTCCACGTGCTGCCCTCCCTAGGAAGAGCTCACACAGTGCTGCCCCACGTCTGAGCTCCCGCTGCTGTGTGATGACCCTAATCTCGTAGAGTGTCTTCTTTTTAAATCTGTCATTTTGCCAACACTTTCTCGTGACTGCATTGACTGCCCTGTCTTCTGGGTTTGGTATTTTGGACTTGGCTCCGAATGTGCTCTTTGATGACTCTCAGCTCCTCCTGTCGGTCTCCGCAAAAAGATTCTGATTTGTTCCTTCACATGTCCTGTTGGGTTGCAGTTTGGGCCTAGAAGCTTGGACTCAAGCTTCTCTTTTAAAGGGAGAGGTGTCATTTTTTTATGCTCTTCACATTTTCTCCCAACACTCCGTGCATAGAGAGGCTGATAACCTTGCACAGAGTTCATCAAGTCCCTTGTCTTGTACTATAGCTTTCAGTTTGATGCAAGCAAGAGGAGACACTGAACACCAGAGGAAGGAAAGAAAGGGTGAAGGTTTTGCTCTCCTGGCCCTCACTGCCCCTGCTGCCAGCTTTGTAGAGGTTGGCAGCTCCCCCCTACTGAAGCCCATAGCTCCCCTTGAGTGGCTTTCTACGCAGCCATGTTTTCTGAGTTTCAATAACTCTTCTTTCGCCTTGAACGTCAGGGGTGGTAATCTTTCCCTGCTGTCACTCGTCTCTAGGTACAACACTTTCTCTCAATCATGTTCACATTTTGTCATTTGTCTATTTACTAATATCCTCTCAAATAATCTACTAGGGTACGCTACCCTTTCCTGCCAGGATTAGGACTTACACAAAGGGAATTTAAATAATGACAGACGGATAGCATTTCATGCACACACCAAGTACTTAGGAAAGAATTCTTTGGATTTCTATAACATGGTACTTGAGTTAAATCTGGACTTACTCCTCATTAGTTGTCTTTCATTCTTCAGTATATTTGACTAAACCGGGACACTTAATTCAGTCTAATGTTTGTTTATGACCATGTTTCCTAAACCATGGAACCATTTTTTGAGGCTTTAAGTAGGAAGTATCTTTTGAGCTAAGTCCCTCTAGCTAGGTCTTTTTTTTAAGACTAAAAAAAAAATTTTTTTATTGTTTTTGACAGAGACAGGGAGAGATAGAGAGAAGAGGGAGGGTCCAGAGCAGTCTCAATAGTTACACATCATCAGTTTTTGACATGGTTTTGTTCCACACAGGTGGGTGGGGGTCACGCAGGTTGGGAACTGGGCTGGGGGCCTCCTGCATGGGAAGCACACCCCAGTTCAGCATATGGGTCCACATGGGCTGGCACCAGGATTCGATCCTTGGTCCCCAGGGCTGCAAAGCGAGCGCTTAACTCACTGAGCCATTCTGGCTTCCCTTCTAGCTAGGTCTTCATAGCTGCAATTTAACTCTACCCCAGTGGAGGATATCCACTGAGAAATTCCAGGTCTACCTGAGGATAAACTATATAGAATCCCAATTTTACTACCATGTTGGGGTTTGGGATAAGGTAGCTAACAGAAGTTCAGAATATAGGCATAGATTGTTTCACTGTGGTACACTTCATTGTGCTTTGCACATACTGCATTCTTTACAAATTGAGGGCAAGACCCTTCATCAGCAAAAAGATTATGACTCACTAAACCCTAAGATGGTGGTCAGCATATTTTTAGCAATAAGTTGTTTTTTTAATAAAGTATGTACATTTCTGTAGACATAATGCCATTAAACACTTAATGAATTATAGTGCAGTGTACATATGACTGGGAAACTAGAAGTTTTGTGTGACACCTTATTGCAGTGGTCAGGAACTGAACTCACAATATCTCCATAGTGGACCTATACTGTTTCTTGGAAAGTTCTCTGGTTAGGACCAGTGTGCTAGACCTGTGTCTTGAAAACACTTTTCTAAAATCTGACTCTAAAGGAACTATATCTTGGAATCCTAATCCTATCAACTCTCCTGGCCCAGCTGTTTGTCAACAGCTGCTAAAAGATCTGTCTCAGAAAAGGCTTGAAGAGGATCTGAGTATAATTATTTCATTTCCTTTTATTCAAAATGTTGCATTTAAGGTATAGCTTCTGTGATCTCTCTTGGAGTTCATATACTATTTTCTGCTTCTGTACTCTATGTTGATATCTAATGAAGATGCAAGAGTCTTACCTGCTGAGCTAAATGTAGTAGAAACTTGATCCACTCACACTTGCCCTAGATCAGTGTTCCCTAACCTTTTTGGCACCAGGGATTGGTTTTGTGGATGACAATTTTTCCATGGACCAGGGGTGGGGTGGGTGGTGGTGGGTGGTTTGGGGATAATTAAAGTGCATTATATTTATGTGCACCTTATTTCTATTATTATTAAATTGTAATATATAATGAAATAATTATACAACTCACCATAATGCAGAATCAGCGCTAGAATCACTGCCTTAGCTCCACCTCAGATCATTAGGCATTCTCATAAGGAGTGTGCAACCTAGATCCCCACATGCGCAGTACACAATAGGGTTTAGGCATATATGAGAATCTACTGCTGTCATCGACCTCGCAGGAGGCAGAGCTCAGGTGGTATTGTGAGCGATGGGGAGTGGCTATAAATACAGATGAAGCTTGGCTTCCTTGCCTGCTGGCTCACTTTCTGCTTTGGGGCCTGACTCCTGGCAGGTACCATGGCTTGGGGGTTGGGGACCCCATCCTAGATTATACTAAAGACCAAAAATCTAAGCAATTATATTTTAGACACTTTAGTTTCTCTAAATTGTTAAAGTGTCCAAAAAGTAGATAGATTTTGCTTGGAATCTTCAAAACTGACCATTAAAGAAATAGGATTCCTAAATTTGAAACCAAGAGCGATATCCCTGGGGTGTCTGACATCTTTAGTAGGTTACCAAGGGAAGGCATCTGATCTCTGGTGTTTCACTAAATCCAAGATTGTGAATTTCAGGCTAAGATTAGAGTATAGGATTTCTAATACTTGAGCTGGGTAAAGGTTTTTAGGTCATTTCTAGCATTTTGTAGACTAGATCTATAATTATTGGGGGGCTAGATAGCATCGTAAAGTTCATGGGACTTACATTTTCTTGAGCAGTTTTAGATATAGAGCTAGTTTCAAGAGAAAGACTGCTCTAAGGAGTTCTAATTTTTCTTTTTCTCTCTCTCTTTACGTGCATGTGCAAGTACATGAAGAATAAAGTGATCATAGATAACACATGACATAAACAGAAATACAGAAAGAAAAAAATTGACAATAATTAAAGCTAAATGTTCAACATTACCAATAATCAAGGTAGTAAAAATAAAACCACAGATATATTTTTTACTTAGCAAATTGATACAGATAAGAGCATAATATAACATTCCACATTTGTCAGTAAAACAGGTTTTTTCAAGATCCATTAATAGAGTAGAAATCTTAGATAAACATCATGGAAGCAATTTGACTCTATTATCAAAAGTATTAAAACTTTATAATTTTGACACAATAATTTCACCTCCAGGAAATAAGGGAAATTACAGATGGGCACAAAGACTTGTGGCAGAGCTATGAATAAGATAAGATCAGCATGCATATGAAAATAAAACAAATGTCCATTAATAAGGATTTAGAAAACATATTATAATACATCTATATACTATACTATTAAAACTATACTTTAAAATTACGTTAAATTAAAAAAATCGGAGTTTAACTTTATTAAATTGAAAACTTCTGCTCTGCAAAATCAGTATTAAGAAAATCAGATGCCAAGACAAAGAGTGGAAGAAAATGTTTGCAAAATACATATCTGATAAAGGACTTGATTCCAAAATATTAAAAGACATCTTAAAACTCAAAGAAAGAAAACAAAGAATCCTATTAGTATTTGGGAAAAAGATCTGAACAGATACATTACTAAAGGAGATACAGAACTTGAGAAACAACAATATCAAAATAACTAATATTATTTTTCATTAGGGGTTTGTATCCAGCAGTAACCCAGTAGTTGTTTAGATTAGTCTTGCTTCCATTCTGCCTTCACTGTATCCCTCTCTCTTCTGCTACACTGTAATATCTTTAGTGATGACCTTCTGTTTTTACGGCAACTTCAATTAGTTCATACTAGCCTTGATAATATCTCTAAGAGCTATTTTCCCTGGGAGCTATATACAGAGTTTTCTATCATTCCTTCTAGGGATTCTAGGGCACATAGGACACTTTGATCTTCCTCTTCTTCTCCTAGACCAAAAAAATCATACAACTGCACACATGTACTTGTGCATGTGCATGCATGCATGCACGCATGCATACACAAACACACTTCATACATACATACATTTTTGTCTGCTTTGCAAATAGTGCCAGAAAATCAGGATGGTCTTCTTAATAATTTTGATATAATTCAATGAAACAATATCCAGGATGGGTGTAAAGACATGCATCTTATCAAAAAACTGAATGGCATACAGGAGCCATATGAGAGGCTACAAACCTCCTACAAACCACAAGTCAAAGCCTGGCATGCTCAACTGTAGTAACTGTCAGGAGCAACTCATCTTTGAAAATATTATTATACTGGTAACAAGCTCAATTCTCAGTTACTGTTTTACTGATAGATACTATATTTCTTTTTTTTCCTGTTATTTGACAAGATCTTACTTCTAAATCCTACTCTTAGAAGTTACAGCTGCTCTATTCCAAATAAATGAATCTTTAATAATCAGATTATTTTGGATTCACATTTCATATTCTAAATCTTTGAAAGTCTGATCAATTCCTTAAGGCCTATCCAGTAAATGTCAATCCATATAATTAAAAATTTGTAATGAATGGAAAGTATTAACTTTATAAAAATCAATACTGTATTAAATATTCAATACTTATGAGTAGTTGTCCATAAGACTCTATAATATGTTATCCATAAAAGTCAGCCTAAAACAGAGAAGTAATTTACTTGATCATTATCCTCTTTTAGCTATTCTCTATTGAGTGCTTACTACATACCAAGCACTGTGCTAAGTGCCTTATGGATCATCTTGTTTTACAAACACCCTATAAAGTATTAATTCTGTTTTACAAGTGAGGAAACTGCAGGATATAGACGTTATATAATTAGACGTAAGTCATACATAAAGCAAATGGAAGAGCCAGGGTTTAGACCTGGGTGTTTATTTTCAGAAAGCAAACTCCTACCCATGATTTGAAGCTTGTAATGTTGGTAACATAAAAGGTATAAAATAAGTAATTTAAAACTGATGTGAGAGGTAGTTCTTTGAAAAATGAGAAACATAGTATTCAGAAGTAGCTTGGGATAGAGTCAATATTCAAACTTTCATGAGTTTATGGCAAATGTTCTATGTCATGATATCAATAGATTAATGCTAATAGCTTTTATAGTTTTATTTTATTTAATTTTCACAAAGACCATGTGAGAAAGTTACATTTATTATACAGTCCTCCATAAGTATCCAAAGGGGGTTGGTTCCAGGAACCCCATGGATATCAAAATTCATGAATGTTCAAGTCCCTTATATAAAATGACAGTATTTATATATAATCTATAGTTGCATATAGACTACAGCAGGGTATGCGTGTACATCACTTCAGTTCTATAGAATGAGCATAACGCTTGGTGCCTAAGAAATTCAAGTGTTGCGTTTTTGGAACCTTCTGGAATTAAAAAAAATTTTTTTTCAATATGGTTAGTTGAATCTGTAGATGGAAAACACATGGACACGAAGAATTGACTTCATGCATTTTTTTGTGTGAAAGTTCCAATAACAGAAAAAAAGCCCATTTGAAACTATATTTCAATTACCAGTTAGTAATATATTTAGGGTTTTTTTTTATCAACATATGCAATAGTATTTCCAAATTTAGCATGCATCTTTGGTTTACATAAAACAAATTACACTCCATTACCACAGTTTATAGCATTTTCAAACATTCAGAAAGGCCATTTATCAAAAAAGAAAGCTAAGATAATTGTCTAGATTGCATTCTATTGCTTTGATGGTATATCTTGCTGTGACCAGTCTGATGGTAAAGAAATCAAGAAAATCTCACAGGTACAAGCAAATATGGAAATATGTTAAATTAAAAGTAAAACAAAAAAATAAACCCTATTATTCATACTTAAATTTGTTCTACTGATACACAATGTGAACACTAAGTCAAAATTAATAAATTTTCCATATCCAATACCTCATCCTGCTCAGTATAAATATTTCATTATCTATTTTTCCTATTATAGTTTATGTACATGTAAACTAATAATACTAGAAAACGTTAGAGGAGAAAAAAAAATGGATCTAACTATGATTTGGTGAAGAGAGGTTTTTATGCTTATTTTCTATGAAAGGTTGTAGCTCAAGTGCACCATTACCCCCCCCCCCCCAATATAACATAAAATGTACCTTTGGGCATATGAGTTACTCTTTATTGTCTTTTCCGACAGCACCATATCATACAAGGGCCTAGGGATCATTAGGTCAAGATACGTAAGAGGGACTTTAATAATAGCTATACTAACTCACAAATAATATTTGTAGAATATAAAAGATTTTTATTTATTCATAAAATTTTGAACAATTACCAGGCACATTTCCATGCAGTGAGAGTACAAAGATTGTTACAATGTAATTGCTACATCCTGGGCTTCTCAGAGTAATGGAAGACAGAAAGGCAAATTATTTCACTTGCTATATCTTTAGTATTTGAACAACAATTAGGGTACAAGGTTATGTAAGATTTTTTGGAGAAGCTGATCATATGCTATCCAAAAGAATGAGTAGGAATAGATCAGCTCCATTGAAACTCTCTACTTACTAAAAATTTAGTTCATATATATGGGAGGAATATTTGCAATTCCTTAATAGTTTCTTAGCTTATTAAAAAGTAAATTCAATGCAGAACTTTCTCTTATTTAGGTATAAATTTTGGGCTAAAGATCTGTTTACTTGTAAATAACCAAGAGTAGAGAATTTTCTATGGAACTCTGTTCAGAAGCGTGTCCCCAATTTTTAGCTATGTTGGAGACCGGCATTTATTTCACAGAGGATTCAAGTCAAGTGTTATTAACTGAGTCATATAGTAAATTTAGGATATCAGAAAGTCATTTACTCTAAAAATATAAGTGATTCTTCTATCCTGCCAAGCTTAGATGCTTACAAGAGATTCACTTCAGACATAAGAACATACACAGACTGAAACTGAAGAGATAGAAAGAGGTATCCCGCACAAATGAAAGCCAAAAGAAAGCAGGGATAGCTATACTTATATCAGCCAAAATAGATTTAAAACTAAAAACAGTAATAAGAGACAAAGATGGGCATTACATAACGATAAAGGGGTCGATACAACAAGAGGATATAGCATTTGTAAATATTTATGAGCCTAATATAGAAGTTAAGTATGTAAAGGCAATATAAATGGACCTAAAAGGAGAAGCAGACAGCCTTACCGTAAAGTAGGGGACTTTAATATTACATGAATGAGTAGATTACGTAGAGAGGTAACCAAGGAAACCTCAGCCTTAAAAGACACATTATACCAGATGGACTTAACAGAATATATAGAAAATTTCATCCAAAAACAGCAGGGTGTACATTCTTCCCAATTGCACTTGGAACATTCTCTAGAATAAATCATATGTTTGGCCACAAAAGAAGTCTTAATAAATTTAAGAGAACTAAAATTATGTCAAACATCCTTTCTGTCCACAATAGTACAGCACTATAGATTTTTTACACAAAGAAACTGGAAAATTCACAAATATATGTAGATTAAACAACATGCTACTGAACAACTAACAGGTTAATAAAGAAATCAAAAGAAATAAAAATATTCTTTGAGATAAATAAAAAAGGAAATATACGCACATTTATGATATATCACAAAAGCAGTCCTAAAAGAGATGTTCATAGTGACAAATGTCTACCTCAAGAAAAGTCTCAAATAAACAATCTAATTTTATACTTAAAGGAACTAGGAAAAGAAAAATGATTGAACCCCAATGTTAGTAGAAGGAATAAAATAAAATTAGAGCAGAAGTAAATGAAATAGAGACAGAAAAAGACAATAGAAAAGATCAATGAAAGTAAGAGCTAGTTCTCTGAAAAGAAACAAAATTGACAAACACACACACAGAAAGAGACACACACACACACAGAGAGAGAGAGAGAAAGAGAGAGAGAGAGAGAGAGAGAGAGAAATCAAATCAATAAAATCAGAAATGAAAGAGGAGAAATTACAACTGATACTACAGAAATACTAGGGATCATAAAACTACTATGAAAAATTATGTGCCAAAAAATTCGACAATCTAGAAGAAATGAATAAATTCTTAGCAACATACAACCCATCAGGACTGAATCATAAAGAAATAGAAAACTTAAACAGGTTAGTTACTAGTAAGAAGATTAAATCAGTAATCAAAAACCTCCCCAAAAACAAAAGTCCAGGACCAGACAGCTTCACTGGTGAATCCTATGAAATATTCAAAGAAGAACTGATACCACTCCTTCTTGAATTACATCCCCCTCCCCCACCAAAAAAACCACAATAGCAGAAGAGGGACTGACTGCATCGCACCTGATTTCAAACTATGATGAAGTTATGGTAATGAAAACAGTGCAGCATTGGCATAAAAACAGACACATAAATCAATGAAATAGAAGTGCCCAGAAATAAACAAATATATATATTTTCAGTTAATTTATGACAAAGGAGCCAAGAATATATAAGGGGGAAAGAACGGTCTCTTCAATAACGGTGTTGGGAATACTGAACAGCCACATACAAAAGAATGAAATTGGACTACTTATACCATACACAAAAATTAACTCAAAAATAGATTAAAGACTTAAATATAAGACCTGAAACCATAAAATTCCTAGAAGAAAACATAGGTGACAAGCCCTTTGACACAGATGTTAGTATATATTTTTTTAATCTGACACTAAAAGTAAAAGGAAAAAAAGAAAAAATAAAGAGGTGGGATTATATAAAACTAAAAAGATTCTGCACAGCAAAGGGAACCATCAACATAATGAAAAGGTAATGTGCTGAACGGGAGAAAATATTTGCAAATCATATAGCTGATAAGGGGTTAATACCTAAAATATATGAAGAACTCATACAACTCAATAGCAAAAAAACCCAAAAAACAAAAACAATAAAACAACCATCTTATTTTTTAAAATGGGTAGGATATCTGAATAGAATTCTTCCAAAGAAGACATACAGATGGCTCAACAGCATTATCAGAAAAACAGTATGGAGGTTCCTCAAAATATTAAAAACTAGAACTACTATATGATACAGCAATTCTACTTTTGGGTATTTAGCTAAAGGAAATAAAACCACTAACTTGAAGAATGTATGCATTCCTATGTTTATTATTTTTTTATTATTTTTTTATTATTTTATTTTTTAAGATTTATTTTATTGTTTTTGACAGAGAGAGAGAGAGAGAGAGATACAGAGACAGAGAGAGAACTGAACTGGGAGAACTCCCCAGTTCAGCACATGGGTCCGCACGGGCCGAGGCCGGGATTCGATCCTCGGTCCCCGGCGCTGCAAAGTGAGAACTTAGCCCACTGAGCCATCCCGGCTTCCCCTCCTATGTTTATTGCAGCACCATTTCGCCAAGATATGGAAACAACTTAAGTCTCCATCAATGGATGAATGGACACAAAAGTGTGGTGTGCGTGAGCGTGCGCACACACAGAAATCTTATTCAGCCTAAAAAGAAATAAAATCTTGTCACTTGAGACAACATATACGTACTTCAAGGATATTATGCCAAGTGAAATAAGTCAGGGAAAGTCAAATACTATGATCTCTCACATATGTGGAATATAAAAAATGAAACACAAAAAAACAACAACTTGTAAACACAGAATAGATTGTTGTTTGCCAGAGGCGGACGGTAGGGGGTGGGAAAACTGGATAAAGTAAGTCAAAAGGTAAAATATTAAAAATAGTTAAAAAGGTAAACTTTATGTGATGTATAATTTACCACAGTAAAGAGTAGATTACCACGGAATAACAGTGTCTGCAACCCCTGCAATGATAAGTGATGGTGATTTATCTTGTAGGTGGCTCGTTAACAACGATCACAGTAGGTGACTATTTTTTGCCCTTGGTTCCCCAGGACTTCACAATGATACCTGATCTCTTTCTAATACCTCTCTCCAAGCTGGGGTAAATAAACCTCATCTATGGCATAACAAACAAAGTAAATCAATAGAGAGGTTTTTTATTAGTACTCAAGAATTTATACAATATTCAAGAAACCCACAAATCTAAAGATGGACATATGCTACAGATTAAGTATCTGTGTGAAGAAGAGAAGAAGAAACAGGTGACAATCAAGAACAGGGTTGACATGTTCTCTGGTCTACTAGGTCAGATGGAGAAAATAAACATGGTGTTAATGAGAGATCCTAAAAGGAATGCTGATGAAAGTTAGTGTAATAATTGTAAACTTCATTTGTAGACTCTTGATCTAAATATCAATTCATTAAAAACACATTTGTTGTTATTTTGTCTTGGTTTCATTTTTTGCTTGTCTGCTTTATTTTCAACTTGCTTAAATAAATATTTCATCTCTAGGCAGAAGAAAGCAACAGGAAACTTCTTGTTGGGAGCCAATTCTGTTAACAAGAAGGAACCACTTGATGGAATGTACATCACTTGACATTTACCTCCTGAGACTTACACTTGTACTTATATCTGTGCCTATGTGTATCTTTTCTTTCCTCGACACGTCTTTCCCATTTATTTCCAGCTAATGTCATCAAACAATTTCTTTGAGCTTCACACTCAACTCTCCCATTGCCTGATCAATGTCTTAAAGTTTCTTATCTTAGTAAAATCTATCCATTTAGTTACATACTACATAATATTTGAGTTCGTTTAACATGTCAAGAACTACTATAATAAGAAGAGCAATGCATAAATAAAATATTTTATTTGTCCTCAAGTAATTCACAATCAAGAGGAAAACGTCACTCTTTATTCATTTATCCAACAAGTATTTACTGAGTGTCCGCATTGTCTGAGGCACAATTCTAGAATCTGGGATGACAGAGTTCCTGATTTTATGGCGCTTACAAAATAGTGGGGGCAGGGAGAGTGATAAAAATGGATTGGGAAGTAACACCATGAAATGGTGATAGATTCTATGAAGAAAAATAAATCAGGCTTTATATACAGAAAATTTGGTTGATGTGATGAAAATAATTGATTTAAAGTTACAAATGTTCTGTTTTCTAATTTGATTTCTGCTTACCATAATCTAGTGAGTGAAGATCTCTTAACATTGCTTTATAAATTCAACATTTCCTTTTTCAAAGATTACTTCCTTAACTGAAAATTTAGGAGAAAGCATCCTTAAAAAATATCCTTAATATTTTCTTAAAGATGCTTTCATGTACATATCAAATTTAACATCCAAAATTCAAGGGCTGTCTGGAAAAAATTCAGCCATAAATGCCACTACTTTTTATATTACATAGCTGGATACCTTCCAGATAGCCCTCGTATATGTATGTGTGTGTGTGTATATATATAAAACCCTCATACAATTCAACAACAACAAAAAAGCAAACAATCCAATTAAAAATAGGCAGTGGACCTGAACAGACACTTCTCCCAAGAAGACATACAAACGGCCAATAGATATATTGAAAAATGGTCAACTTCACTAGGAATTAGAGAAACGCAAATAAAAACCACAAAGAGATATTGCCTCATACTTGTTAGAATAGCTATAATCAACAAGACAAATAATAACAAGTGTTAGAGAGGTTGTAAAGAAAAAGGAACCCTCATACACTACTGGTGGTAATATAAATTGGTACAGCCACTATGGAAAACAGTATAAAGATTCCTAAAAAGTTAAGAATAGAATTACCATTGGAGCCAGTGACCCCTCTTCTGGGTATCTACTCAAAACTCTGAAAACATTTATCTGTAAAGATATATTGTACCCCTATGTTCATTACAGCATTATTTACGATAGCAAGGGCATGAACACAACCAAAGTGACCTTTGATAGACGACTGGATAAAGAAGATGTGGTATATTTACACAATGGATTGTCACTTGGTGATAAGAAAAGATAAAACACTGCCATTGATGGCAGCATGCACACAACTTGAGATCGTAATGCTAAGCAAAGTAAGTCAGACAGAAAAAGTCAAAAACCATATGATTTCACTTATATGTGAGAGAGAAAACTGAAAGCAACAAACATACAAGACAGACAAAGAAACAAAAAGCTCAGCTACTCACAACAGTTTAGCAGTTACCAGAGGGTAAGAAGGAAGAGGGGTGGAAGAGGAGGGAGGGGTGTCAAATATACCGTATAGTAACTTGAAGATACACTAATACAGCTTCTATAATAGTGGCATCACTAGGATGCATCCCTAGTCCCCCCTTAACGTGCTTGCCAGAGAAAAATCAAAGCCGCCAAAAGAATTTACCTGAAGATAGAGCCCCTGTCTTCTTGTCTCTGCAGGAAGGCAGGAGTTTAACTTTAAGTGTCAGCTAGCAAACCTAGATGGGCTTCACATAGACAAACAAGTCTTGATTCTTTGCAATTTTCACTGCCCTGCCTCTTCTCAAGTCCCCCCTCCCCCCGCCATATGCCCTCATTCTCCCTTTAAAACAGGCACCTTTCCTCAATTGAGAACAGAGCTTAGCTCTCTGTCAGTAGTTGCTGAATAAATCCATTTCACTGCTTTAACATCCAGGTGTGTTTGTCCCTGACAATATTTAAAGTCATGTTTCTGTGTGTAGCACGTGAATTGACAAGAAAACATGCTTAACACATAAATCTTCAGTATGATGTGACCAGAAGAGGAGTTTGGAAAGAATCTTCCAGTAATAAAAAATGACCAGAAAGCAGAAAATATTAATAGTGTTAAAAAAAACTGCAATGTCTTGTATTGATAGTATTCTCAGGACTAGTAGTTAAAACACACTAATATTCTGAAATTGGCTGCAATATCCAGTGATTATGTATGGTGTCTTAAAGAAGGACACGAAGACAATTTGAACCATGACTAATATCTTGGATGCTTAAAAATTTTTGGTCTTTCTCTTATTTTAGCCTGTCTCAATCTCTACTTCCATAGCTTCTCAGTTTCTCTAGCATCCAGTGCAATTTTTGTATGTGTCCCAATTAAAAGCTTGCTTACTCCCTCTTGGATCAGACTAATCAGTTAAGGTTTTATTTTTATTTTTTTTCAAAGATTTATTTTATTGCTTTTGACAAAGACAGAGAGAGACAGAGTGAAGGGGGAGGGCCCAGAGCAGTCTCCATAGTTGTACATGATCAGTTTTCGACACGGTTTTGTTCCATATAGCTGGGAGGGGGCCAAGCATGGTGGGAGCTGGGCTGGGGGCCTCCTGCATAGGAAGCACACCTCAGTTTAGCATGTGGGTCCATAAGGGCCGGCGCCGGGATTATCCTTGGTTCCTGGGGCTGCAAAGCAAGTGCTTAACTTGCTGAGCCATCCTGGCTTCCCCAAGTTAAGATTTCAATTTTTTAGACATCCTCAAAAAACATATTTCAGCAGCTGGACCCAGGTTCACAGCATCTAAGCGGTCTGGTTGGAGCTGGGCCTGACAATCCTTGATTTAGAGTCAGCCAGGTGTTTAGTGGGTCTGCCATTGGCCAGGATACAAATATCATGACTATTTGTAGGTATTAGGGAAAATCAGCTGACAAAAACTACAACTTTATACAGGATAGAATGGGTATAAATTGTGTGTGTGTGTGTGGCTAATATCTCCTTCAAAGTCAGATATGGGTTGATAAGCAAGACTCAGGGTTATATTTATGGGATGAATAAAGTAACCCTTGGCATTTAAAAACAAGGCAAAGTCTCAACTCTAATATAGTAGGAAATCCACGGTCATTTTAATCTTTATGCATAGGCTTCCCAGCATTATTCTTCCATTTGTTTTTTGTTTGGTTTGGTATTCTTGTGTTCTTTCCAGTCTGATGAGTTTTCACTTTTATCTTCCATATTTTTAATTTAATTATCCTCATGGTGTGTTTTTTCTCTTTATTCCATTTAATGCATTTTAGTTTACTCATAAATTTTCTTATCTACCCATTTACATGCTAATTTCTTTTTTGCCTTTTTATGTCAGCTATTTCAATCCTCACATCTTTCACTGAGAAAGAACAAATTTTCTAAAGCTCAATGTGCTTTTATAATAATTCATTTTGGAAAATGTTTTTACCTTTGAGTCTTTGGCTTTTGGTCCCTTTTTCTAGGGGGTCTGAAGTATTTTCATGACCCCTATACTTTGTTCTCTAGTTATTTTTAAATGAAATATCCAGATGTGTGGATTTGCCGGTAGCTTTAATTCCTCTTATTGTTCACATGGGCACTGATTGAAGTCTTCTCCTTAGTTAGAGAACAGGTTAGTGGGTATAGTTGTCAGACCAATTCTAATTTCTAGCTCAGAACTGCTGATGCTCCTGGGACCCCATTTTTAATTCTCTGATATTCATAATAACAGAATTAATTAGAATCTGGAATTTTCAGGACATTCCGCTCCAATCCTCTTCCTGACTCTTGCGGTCACAAACAGCAATGGAAGCCATTGTTTCCAGGCAATAATGCATAATTGTCAACCTTCCTTTTCCTGTTAATTGTTAAAGGCATGAGGGATACTATTAAATGTTGCCATCATCAGTCCTTAAAAGGGAAGACGACATACAAAGCTCTCACAGTCTCAATCCAAATACAAAATTAGCTACTAATATTACTTATCTGTATAAAAAGCACAGACAGGGCTCAAAAAAAAACCAAACAAAAAATACCAACTGTAAATATGGAAGGACATGTGGAAGACAGGTTACCTCTAAAACCTTGTATCTAGATCTTGGAAACTATATTGACTTGAGGTGTTCAGGTGAGCTTACTCTCTGGGGCCAAAAAGCAAGGAGATGGGTGGGTGCAAAGAGAGAGAACAGTGAAGATAATAACTTTCTTTGTTTCATCCTGAGTTGGAAAATGAAAGCAGCCAGGCTTATTTCTGCTTTTCAGGCACCGTAAATTTCCTAGTGGTAAAAAATATCTCCCAGAATTGCAGGAGGGCTAAGTTATCAAAACATGCGTATTGAGAACAGAATCTTTCACACTAAAAACGGTGTCCCACAATGCTCGCTCTCTCACTGGTAATTGAGAGAGGGATTCTAAGCAGTAATTCCATGGCAACTTGAAGATGAGTTTGCATTGGACAGAGGATAAAAGGGCCCTGAGGGTTGTTCTTTCTCTTTCCCAACTATCTTTTTTTTTTTTTTTTTCCTCAGAATGTAGGGAAATTGTGTACAGTAATAAAGCAATAATCTGAACAGTACAAGAGGAAATGTCTTTTTACTAAAGATAGGGTTGTCATATTTTCTACAGTTTTTGGGGAGGGAGATATAACAAAACCTCACTCTTTTTCCAGGAGAAGCTGTTTGGTGAATAAAGAAAAGCATAATATTCCATGAAGCAAAGCAGAGACATGCTTCTCTAAACCCAATAGCATCAATTTTATAGGTACTAAAAATTTCAGACTTTTATAAGTTGCTTTGAATCTTACTTTTTAATGACATGTGTTTCCATTTTTATTGTAAGTTTTTTGCTATTTTATTGTAAAGTTGAAAGAGGCTGAAGTATGTGATGCTAGTCAAATGCTTTTTAAACCAATAAATTATTTATTCTTTTAAAGAACGTGCATTTAAGTAATACATTAGTAATATTTTATTACTATTAATAAAATATCTAATTAATTTGCTTTAAAATTTTTATTCTACACATTTAGAGACTGGATGGAAAAAACAACAGTTTATCAAAAGCACATGTGAATGCTCATGCATATGTGTATGGATGTATGTGTGCATGTGAGATAGAATAAAATGTCATGTTTGTGTGAATGACAGGAATTCAGTTGGCTTTAGATCAGTATTTTACCAATATTTTTATACTGCTGAAATTAATTACTTTTGATAAAGTAGAATAGAACATGGATTCTCAGCTTAGAGTTATTTGTTTTATTGTAACACAAAGCCTGGAACATAAAAAAGAACTCCATAAATACTTGCTAAACGACGAATTAGAGAGTGGTATATTGTCTGAGAATTTGTTTACAGTAGACTACATATTGAGATAAAAGAGGATCATACTAGTAGGAAAAGAAAAGCTGAATTTTATTTATGTCGTAGTTGGCTTCTCCAAGAATATCTCAAAGATTGCAATTAGCAGTCAAACTAGGGAAGTATTTATAGGTGTGCTGCAAACACGTGTTCATTTACTTAAAAGAAAAAAAAAAAAAAGCAATACTAAGACCTGTGGAAGAATTTTCATTTATACATCCTTTTCTTTTTTCTTCTTTTTTTCTGGATATGTAGCCAGAGGATAAACAAAGGACCAAGTGAAGCTAGAAAGACTATTAGTAGAATAGCATTTAAAATAATAAGAATAAAAATAAAATCACATGCTGTGACCCAGAACAGTGTTGTAATTAAATTTACTGGGGCAGAAAATTTACTTTGGGATTAATATTACCTTTGGCAATTTAATGTCTTTCTGGGTAAGTGCAAATCCATATTATCTTTCCATCTATATTATATAACAATATTTAGTCCTAGTGCCTTTATAAAATAAAAAAGGAAACCACTACTTTTAAATCCAAGAACGAGAGAGCTGTCTGAAAAGTATCCAACCACGTAACTATTCTTGTTATATTGACAATGGCTGGATTTTGTCTCAGACAGCCCTTGTATGGCTAAAACTAATTTTTCCTCACAATTATTTGAGCTTTATTTTCTCCCTAAAACTTTATCCAAAAGTCAATGTAACATTTATTTGGTAAAAGCATGAAAATAATAAAACTTAGCCACTAATGATTGCATTCGCTTCATATGGGAAATTATTGAGATACATGTTAAGGAAAACCATTTAATCTCCTTGTTCTATGGCAGAGATTACAACTCATTTGACTTCTCCCTATATCTTCATTATTCCTATTGAAAGCAGGAGTAAAACTTTGGATTGGTGATTGTGTAGTTCTGCCTCGCCACTTGTACCTTTGGGGTCTCTCTGCTCTGCTCTTGACTTTGCTTCAAGTTCAGTGATCAAAGTCTATTCCTGTGAGCAAGGACTGTGGTTTTCTAGCAAAACCTGTTAATGGTGAGCAAGCCTAATTCTGGTCAGCAGTTTTCTTTTCCCATATCTATATCTTCCTAGTATTATTAGGTTGTAATTGTTTGTAGAGTTAACAATAGAGAAAACATTTTATCTCCACTTGCCTGGTTTTTCCTTGTCAATTGGTTCATAAGTCAGTAACAGAAAAAGAGTGTCATTTATTGAGTTTCCTGAAACTCCAGCATTGTGAAAAATGCAATAAATACTTATGTCAAGAAATCATGTTCAGATTAAACAAAAAGTTGGGCACTGCCATTATTCGAAGTCATTAATGCCTATGAAGTATGAATCTTCTATCCTTTCTCTTGAATGAAGAAATCAGTTATTTTTCTTTTCCTTCATTAGTTGGGTAAATGGGTATTCTAACTCCTTACTAGATACATCCATTCCAAACATTATGGAACTAATGCTAAAATGAAAAAGACATTTCCTTTGAAATAAGTGGTTTAGGCACATATTGTCTATGTTTCTGTGGTGTATAATCATTTTAAAACATTGAATCAACTCCCTAAGCCAGTATTTTCTTCATTGCAAGCAGTCATATCCCATGGATCTATGTATAAACTACCAAGTTGTTGAAATGGATGATTTCCCAGGAGAACAAAGGTGTGCAGTAGCAAAATAGAAGTCTTTCTTCACTTTAGTGCCTTCGCAAGAGATAATTTTACCACTGATAATTATAACTACTAAAAAAGATGAACTTTGCTTCATACAGTCTTGAAAAAAAATAGTACAATATTTTTCTTAATTTTGGAATGAAGATTGTATTTACATTCTCAAAGTGCTTAATACACTCTCCTACTGCTATAGGTTTCTTTATGGTCTTATTCATTCATTCATTCATTCATTCATTCATTCAGAAAGATTGATACCTATTTTGTTTGAGCAATGGTCTTAGAAGAAGATGTACAGTAATGAACAGCACTCAAACCCAGCTTTCATGGGACTCACATTCCATATTTAACAAAATTGGGGTAATAATATTTATAGTATTTTGTTATTTTTAATATAACAGGATATGATTTTAATTACATTATAAAATATTATTCGAAAACATCATTGTATAATAGTTGTATAATGTTGCATTTGCAGGTAATTATAATATACTAAATCAGTTTCTCATTTTTAGACAGTTTGGCTGTTTCAAGTTTTTGAAAATTGCAATGATATTGCAATGACAAACAATATGCAGTCACTTTTAGGACAAATATAATTTTTGGAGGGACAAATTTTAGAGTCCAAATTTTTAATCTTTTAAAAGTCATAAATGTTGTCAAATGTACATGGTTGTCCAAATCAATTAGTCTCTATTTTTTTTTCCTGGTTGACTGTGTCAATAAAGTATTATTTATGTCACATCATATATATATATACAATTTTAATAATAAAATTGAATTGGGAAAGTTAAATAAATCCTCTAACATAATCATCTTAAACAGTTTCTAGATTTTTAAGCTATTTAAATGTGTCAATTTTAGGTAAACATTAATGTATATATTTAATTTCTAATCCACTTCCAATCTAGTAGTTACTGAAGGTGTGATAGTTGTTAAAACAAAGCAATCAATATTCATAACACTGCCCTATTGAATGATGGACTTTTTTCTAGTTTATTTCACATTATGTTATGGTTCATTTAAAAGCTAATTACTTAAATCAGGCTATTGAATATTTGGTGATTGTTTGTAAAAGATTATCCTCATTTAAGAACATTTTCTGCCATTCTTTTAGATCTTACTGATGTGGAAGAGTATATGAATACCATTTTCCTAATATGATTTTTCTCATATGGATTAGAGTCTTTAAAGTTTTAAAATGACAAGGGAGGCGTGAAAGAATAAAACAGTGAGAATGCAGTTCTAACCTCTAAAATATTACCTAAAGTTAATGAAAGCTTATAACTATCATCTTTTTACCACAGAAGAATAAAACACTTATCATTTGCTCATTTACATTACATCGCTGTTATAGTTCAGGTCAGATCAATGGCAAATTTGAATGGGACATTTTATAGCTTTCCCTATTTAGTTTGAAATACTTTAGAACTTTGAATGTTAAACTATTCATAAATAATAAAATACAAAAAAGAAATTAAAATGTTCATTTTATTTAGTAAATAAGAACTCAAAGGGTTCACAAATGGTTTCAGAGAAATGGCAAACTCATAATTATATTTTCAAGCATTATACAAAAGAAAGAAATTGGTAGAATATTCTTTCTTATAGTATACACTGAGTTTTATGAAAGTATTTATTTTAATTAAGCAACTGTTACTGATAATAAAAAATTAAATAATAAAATTAGAACCACAATCCCAAAAGAGTCATCAATATTTTTGTGAACACATCATACAGAAAGTACAAAAAGATTATGAATGCCTTCTCTGAAGTCTGGACTCAATTTAAAAAGCAGTCTTTCAGAAGGGAAGATTCTTGTTGAATATCAAGGATATAGTAAAAGGTAAATATAAGGATGAAACTCAGGCTAGCTGAATCTAAGTTCTATTCTCTTTCAGTAACTATCTGAATATAATGTCTTGTCGGTATATAGTCTCTCATCAAAAGATTTCAACAGAATTTTGCCAGTTATTTTGAAATTTATAAAAAAAAGTTTCTTAGAACCACATAAGATGGGTACTGAGTTGGATCTGAACATCATACAAGGTTGGCTGGACTTGTAATGAATCATTCTTTTATCAACATAAAATAACATTTTCAACTTGCTAGATGTAGCAGAATTTGATATGAATAGATATAGGCATGATCTAACTGTACTGGGATATTATGGATGTAGTGCAGACCTCCTAATACATCATTAGTCCATTTTTTTTTCTTGTCTCAGAATTTCTTTGCTTTTAGTCACCTACTTTTTACCATTTCTAGACCAACATGCCCATATGAACTTCTAATATCTCTTAGAAACTAACTCCTGAACTTCTAATATAATATCATTGTTAAACTTGACTTGCCTCTTCATCATACATTTCTATCTTTCCAAAATTAAAGTTAAAAATTAATATTTATGTCAGTATTCATAATAATTATAAACTGTTGTACATTTAATTATTAAAGTGACTGTTTTCATACATGTTTTCTCCAATAATATGTATAATAAATATCAAGCATTTTTCTAACATTTATGATACCTAAAACCACAATGAAATTCTGGATTTGATATAATTATTATACAAGGCACATGATATGTTTTAAAATGTTTCCTGAGAATTTGTGGTAGAAATATTCACATTACCTAAGCTCTGCTGCACATTTATTTCACATCCTTAGTGTTTATAACATTCCCCACTGTACCAAAGGTAATTTAATGTGGCCAAAGGTAATTTAATGACTTACTCAAGAAAATGTAAGAGGTTAGATTCAAGCCAGGCTTGCCTGATGGCTGAGCCAGACCTCATCATATGGCTCATCAATTATTACATGCAATAATTCACTAAATTACACTGCCAATTTTCGGTCTGATTTTTGGCCAGCAACTATAAGGCCAAAAAAGTTGTGTTTAGTTTCTCTTTAAATTTTGCCCCTATAAGCCTTTTCTTCAAGCCAGAAAAAAGCCACCTCTTCTCAGTCTCTCTCTCTGTCACTCTATTTCTCTATTTTTATCTTAATGTCTCATTTCTAATAGCTCATTTAAATCAGTTATTAGGAATACTTTAATAATTAAAGTATTGATAAATATAATTAAAATAATTAAAGACGTTGTCTGAATCAGAAACATATAAGAAACAATGGTGACATAATTTCGAAAGCAGTGGTGTCCAAACTTTTGGCTTTCCTGGGCCACACTGAAAGAAGAATTGTCTTTGGCTACACATAAACACACTAACACTAACAATAGTTGATGAGCTAAAAAAAGAAGAGTCCCCCCAAAATCGAATAATATTTTAAGAATTTATATTGGGCATCATTCAAAGCCATCCTGGGCTGAAGTTTGGACACATCTGCTCTAAAGAATTTTGAGTAATCTATTTAAATTACAACTCTAACATATAAAGTTTCCTAGGCACTATGACCAGCTTTCATCTCAACAACTTCTTTTTTTCTTAGTGTTTTATTTTATCTTATTTTTATTTTTGACAGAGAGAGAGAGAGAGAGAGAGAGAGAGAGAGGGAGAGAGAGAGAGAGAGAGAGATACAGAGACAGAGAGAGAACTGAACTGGGGGAACTCCCCAGTTCAGCATATGGCTCTGCATGGGCCGGGGCCGGGATTCGATCCTCAGTCCCCAGGGTGCCCAGTGCTGCAAAGTGAGCACTTAACCCACTGAGCCATCCTGGCTTCCCCATCATCACAACAACTTCTGATGAATATTTCTTTCATTTTGAAGGCAGCTGTAAAAAGACTTTTGAAAGAAAAATAACTGAAGAGCAAACAAAGGAGAGAGAATACCAAGAAGATGAAAATTATAGAGCAAGCAATTGGAAGTTCATTTGAAAATTCACTGTTAGATGCTTGGTATCATTATGTGTATTGTATACTGCATGAATATTATATATCAACCAATCAAACAACCATGATCAGTCAGCGATGGCCATATAGCTATAGAAATAGGAGAAACAATAAAATGAATTAAGAGAGCTATGAGATGTTTTACACATACACACACACACACACACTCGTCTATATCTTTGGTACATTAAATACTGAAGAATAGTTCAGCTATAAAATACAGATAAAACTTAGTAGTTGTGGTTTGAATCTAGCATGATACCACAGTATTAACAATTAACATTTTCAATAACTATTTGTCTAATCATCACATCTGCTAGGGGAAATGCATGGTGAAAGTTAAATTTCCAAGTACTGTTCCAAAACTTGTGATTCTGTGGGGCCACTTCCAGACTGTACTTTTTCTCTTAGAAGGAAACTATTTGGCAAGTTAAAATTTGCAAAGCTATCACGGAGTTGAAGACACGCCTAAAACATAATAATTTTCTAAGTTAAAAATCAAAGTCAACTTCTTTTGCAAATTATGCATGCTTTAGGGTATAACAATAAAATAAATCCATATCAATGTACTACAAGTGAGTAGCTAATATACTTATTTAGATTTAGGGCAATCTTGATGTTCAACACTGCATAACAGAGGTTCTGTAATAAGCAACTGAAAGCAAAACAAGTTATCTCTGTAGAAATAAACTGAGATATATGACTATACTTCAGAATAGTTGCAACCTTAAAATTTGCTATATTCTGAACCTTTCCTTCAAGTAATAGTGTCTGTTGGCCTAAAGTCTTTACATAAAGTTTGATTCATACATTTTTCAGTTTTTATAATTGGTCTCCTTTCTCTTTTGAAAGCCAACATAGACCCTTGGAGGCAAAACTGAGCCAAATACATCCTACTCTAGATTATTTTTTTTATAAGACTGAATGATTTTATGCTCAATTTATTATGAAAAAGGCTTTCTAGTACTCTACTTTTTTTCTGTATTTACTTTTAGAGCTTTTTATGGCTTATTTTTATTTTAATCTTTTGTTTACAAATTATTTTGCATATTATATAAGTTAGATGATACTTTTTCTTCAAAATGTTTACCAGTTATGCCTGCATAAATAGCTTGAATGAGACCTAACGTTTTTTCATCAGTGTTTTAATATTCCCTTTCTTTCATTATCAAAATTATCTTTTTAAGGGCCATTTTTTAGCTTACCATACAATATTAATATAATTACATTTCTGTTCATTATTGTTAATTTTCAAATATATTTTTGTCCCCTTTAATATATTTCCTCTAGCAGATGAATTTGGGCATTTTATTTTTTTTCATAACAGCTCTAAAGCCATTCTTATTTTTTGTCAACCTGAATAGTTTTTATTTTTATGATTTTAGTATTCTTTTAGAAATACCCACAAAAATATAAATAGTTGTCTCTCAAAATTTTTTGTTATATTTATGAAAAAATTGTTTTTTCATCTAGCAACTACTAAGTTTTATTTTTATTATAGATATTTAGGAAGTACATGCACATACATACAAAGATACGTTTGAAATAACCATTGTTCTAAATTTACTTAGTGTACATCCTTCATCCCAAAATAATAGTTAAAAAACAAAAGGGAGGATATAATGTCATACTAAAGCAATACCACAAAAAATTCCTCCTTCTTTTTTAACAAATCAAAAGCAGAAGACTATAGCATATGCATAACAGAGAACATATTACTTGGCCATCAGAGAAGATGACATATTGCAATTCGTGACAACATGGGTGGATCTTGAGATCATCATACTAAGTGAAGTAAGTCAGACAGGAAAACTCAAGAACCAAATGATCTCACTCATATATGGGATATAAAAGCAACAAAGGAACAAGACAAAGATACAAAGAAACAGAAACACATGAACACGATCATGGCCAAAATTTAGTGGTTCCCAGAGGGTAGGGGGAAGAGGGGAGGTGGAGGATAGAGGGGTGGGGTTCAAGTATACAGTGATGGAAGAACTGACTCTGGTTGGTGAGCACACAATGCAACACATAGATGATCTATTGTATTATAGATTCGTACACTTGAAACCTATATAATCTTGATAACCAATGCCATCCCAATGAATATAATAAATAAATTTTTAAAAGATTTAAAAAGATTGCAGTTAAATAGAACTTAAGAAAAAATTAATGAGATACTTTCATGTTGCAGATAGTAATGTTTGTAGAATAATATCTTATAAATGAAAGGTGAATCTCATAAAGTCTGCAACTGTCTTTCTTTTATATGAATGTAATTTTTTTCTATGTGCATATGGGATTCTTATTTTATTTGCCCCTTTTTTATTATTAGTTTCAGGTATACAAAACACCATAGTGGTTAGACATTTTCACACCTCACAAAATGGTAAACTCAATAAGTTTACTATCCATCTGACACCTTACAAAGCAATTAAGGATACAACACCATTGACTATACTGACAATCTGTACTTTATATTTTGTGACTATATATTTTTTAGTTATAGTTGACATTCATTATTTCATATGAGTTCCAGGTGTACAGCTTAATTATTAGACATTTATATAATTTATGAAATGATCCCCCCCGATAAGTCTAGTACCTATCTGATTGCTATACATAGTTTTTGCAATATTACTGACTATATTACCTATATATACTGTACTTCACATACAAGTAATTATTTTGTAACTACCAATTTTTACTTCCCAATCCCTATACCTTTGTGACCCATATAATATGAAAAATAGAGACATTTATGGCTGAATTTTTTTCCAGACAGCCCTCATATGTTTGACTCCTAGATTTACTACTAGAGAAACCAGGAACCCAGAAACACCAATGAGTTTACAAAGAGCTTCACTGAGAATATGCTATTGGGGATGCTGGGATGGCTCAGCGGGTTGAGCACTTGTCTTGCAGTCCCAGGGTCTAACGATTGAATCCGGCCCTGGGCCCATGCGGACTCATATACTGAACTGGGATGTGCCCCCAGTTCAGTTCATGCCAGGGGTGGGGGTGAGGCACGCAGGAGGCCCACTGCCGGGTTCCTGCCCTGCACAACCTGGCCCCCACCTGTGGAATGAAACAATATCGAAAACTAATGTACAACTATGGAGACTGCTCTGGGCCTCCCCTTTCTCTGTCTCTGTCGAAAACAACAAAACAATACAATCATGCTCTTTTGCTAAACCACCAGGATAAAAGCAGCTTAGCAAGACACAGAACTGTTAGGCAATAATTGTTCTGTTCCAGTCAAACACCACAGAAAAATGGCTCCTGGAAAGGCCAAGTGGATACCAAGGCTTCTTCCACCACAGGTTGTAACTAGGTGTCCTGAGCACTTTGCCCCGTGGGCAGTGTCAGAGAGGACTCCCAGGAGCCTTTGAAAATGCACCTCAGAACTATTTCCCCCAGTAGTTAAAACGGAAAAGTAGTTAGCCCTTTAATTCATGAATCATAAGTAGCCACTGGGCATCCACTTCCCTTACTTCTAAAAGGCACATGCGTGAATTCCAAGTAGGTTCACAAAGTGAGGTACTTCTGACTGTGATGGTATTTGAAATCTGCACGGAACTGACTGATATACATGAACTTAAGCCAGGAGACTCTAAAGTGGTATAAGAAGAAAAATGTCATAGTAGACAATTGATTACACATAAACACCTTATTGGTCTGTTAAAATAGACAGCATTCTCCATGCTGTCCTAACAACACCAATTTCTTATGATATATAATAGCATGAGGCAGGTTAAAAGAGAATGACTTTTCAGTGAGAAGACTTGATTCTTCCAGTTATTAGATATGTTATGGTGAGTGAGTTATGTGACCTCTTTTAATATCATCTTTCTCACTTCTAAAATAAAGATTAGCAGGAGTTCATGAGGTATTATATGCTCACTGCTTAACACCACATTAAATAATCCACAAATGTTAATTCCTCTCACTCTACCTCTATTATTATAGCAGCTAACAACAATCATATATTGTATTCCTATAGTGCTTTCTAGTTTACTAAAATTTAAACATATTATTCCATTGAATAATCATAATAGTACTGTTTCCAGAAAAGACATTATGTATTATAAGTGAAGACACAATGCAGCTAATGAGTGAACGTTTGTAACTCAAATTCATTTTTTTTTTCTCTTTAAATACAGTGGTCTTTCCATTATACGCTGCTGCCTCGTAAGGATGTATTCTAGTTAATTTCAAGTTATGCTTATACAAAATTAAATTTTATAAAGTCTCTTGGTGAAATATATTTCATAAAGATAATACCATATTTCACAAAGATTTGGTAATTAGTCTTCAAAACATCACCTCACCTTCAAAGGTGAGAGATAGTAAAAGACCATCCCTTTATTCCTTTTATAACCTATTATAAAGTTGGTCTTGCTTTTCTTTGTTCCGCTTCCCTTTTGATCTGGGTAGAAATGGACTTCATATTGAGACTTTCATCAAAAAATATTCTCCTCAATCTCCTCCACCAGTTATAAAATTGCATTTACTTCTATCTTTCTTAAAAAGTAATGTTTTCTAATATTGTTGTAAAGGTAATCCTGATTGAGAAATGAAAGGCCCTTTTCTCTCCTTCCCTTTGGAGATTTTGCTCAGAAATTATCTCCCCAGTTCTCCATTAATAGGTTCAGCAGATTTATATCCACACAGTTCACAGTGCTCATTTTGTCCATCCTAGAGTACATAAATACGAGAACATAGTTATTTTTTGTTCCTTTTACTTCTTTAACACTTACGGCACTATTATTTTTATAGTAGAACATAGTATTACCTGTATTTAAAATGCATGTCCATTCCTTGCTTTAAAGAGTTTATATTCTTGAAGCATCAATCAATCAATATTTAAAGATGGTTTAATTTTTGGTATCTGGTAATCTCACTAATAAAAGCGAGGTAACGCAGGTTTCTGTCCTCCTACATGTGGTTTGATCAACAACAGAGTGTAGCTAATGATATATAACTATATAATTACCTAAGAGCTGAGATATCTATATTTAAACTAATTATTGTCCTAGTTAATATCTAGGTACACTGAATATGACATGTGTTATAGGATGTGTTTATGGTGTTCAAATAGTTTATTTACAAAGATAACCAACATTTCATCTAAAGCAGTAATTTGGAAAACATTTCAAGATAATGCATATGATTCCTAAAACCAATTCTTAGAATTTCTGAAAGAAACTAGGTTTCAGTGTGTCTTGATATTAACTATTTTATAAAGTTGCTATTATTTCTGTTATACAATATTGAACCTAGTCATTTTTATGTGAAAAACATGGTGGATAGTGCTATGTTCTCTATAATTAGAACCAAAAGTGTTTTGTTTCTCGCCGCTTCTTTTCTGTTCTTTTCCTTCTAGTCCTGTAGGTATTATTATGTGAGATAAAATCCTTCCCACTTAGATTTAGGTGAAAATCCTAAAGTATCTATTACAGTTTCCAGCATGCTCTGGATTCTTTATTTCTTTTCCTTCCTTCCTTCCTTCTTTCCTTCCTTCCTTCCTTTCCTTCCTTCCTTCCTTCCTTCCTTTTCTTTCTTTCTTTTTCTTTCTTTCTTTCTTTCTTTCTCTCTCTCTCTCTCTCTCTCTCTCTCTCTCTCTCTTTCTCTTTCTTTCTTTTTTTGTTAATTGTTTTATAGGCTTTCCATTTATCAGAATGGTTGGTATCTTAGTCTATTTGGGTTGCTATAATACAACACCACAGACTGGGTCCCTTAAAACAATGGACATTTATTTCTCACAGTTCTAGAGGCTGGAAAGTTCTAGAACAAGGTGTTAGCAGATTCAGTATCTGATGAAGGCCTGCTTGCGGGTTCATGCATGGCTGTCTTTTCCCTGAGTTTTCACATGGTGGAAGGGGTGAGGTTGCTCTCTGGGGTATGTTTTGAAAGAGCACTAATCCCATTTAAGGAAGCTCCACCATCATGATCTAATCAACTCACAGAGGCCCCATCTCCTAATACCCATTGGAGGTCAGTGTTTCAACATATGAATTTGTGGGCATGGGGCATAAGCTTCAGCCCATCACAACTGGATTGACCCAGGGTTGGTGTATTGTGTTCTTGGTGAAATAGAAAAACTATGGGGCAAGATTCTTAAGCATAATGTTTCAATAATAGTTTAAATGAAGGATTACATGATCTTCAATACATGTAGATAGAATTAAAGAAAGAAGGTGGCTGGAAGTTTGGGAGAAAATTAAGGAAAAAAGGTTTGAAGAAAAAGTTAATGAGGCTGGACTGCAGGTTTTGATAAAACAAAGGGGGAAAATGGAAGAACTGGAAGTGAGAGAAAGAGCATGAGGGTGTTTTTAATTATAATTTTTAAAAAATTGAGTGGTTCTGGAAAGTAACAAGTTTGGGTTGACTGGGGTCTGAGTTGGAATGAAAATAAATATTCTTTGAATAATGTAGACTTTGAGTTCACTTAAGTTCTGGAGAAGACATGTAGATAGTTATAGAAATCACCCAGAAAAAGGGTAAGAGAAGTGGAGAAGGAAATCAAAAGAATGTGTAGTCATTAGTAAGTAGTGTGGAGTGGGGGTAGTGAGAATGACGAGTAATTCAGTAGAGCAGAAACGAAGCAGATGGATTGTTGTATATCTTATTAATGCTGATGTGAAAAGGGGAATGTTAGTGAAGACAGCACTGATTTGGAGGGAAATCTGAAAACTGAGAATCCTGAAGTCCCTTCCTATATCTGCAGATCAGGTGCTCTGTTATACTGAAACTGATCTATGGATAAAAGTAGAGGGAGTCTGGATTCAACTAGGTAACAATGAGTAGTGTTCCATGAAAAATTTGAAAATGTAGTAGTTATAGAAGGATCAAAAGAAAGGTTTGTGAATAGATGGAGAATTTTTCTAAGAAGAGAATTCATAGATCAGTAATAAGATATAAAATTAAGAGAGGAGAGATAAAAAGAAAAACCTATGTTTTTCTACTTATAAATGATTACTAGCAAATCAAAAAACATGGAATTATCTGATTTCAAGTATTATATGTACAAAGAGTAACGCTTTGAATGAGATTCTACCCTAATTGTTTAGGTGAAAGAATCCATTTCTGTGGTTGACCTTTTCTTTCTGGGACAATACAGCATCATTCCCACTGCATGGGAGAATACAATCTCTTTTGACAGAATAGCTGCATTATGAGATAATAACACTTAGAAATAAATTCTATCAAATGTATTTGTGAATAACAAGAATGATAACAAAACAGTAACAATAACAATTGTAGGTTTAAGTTATGTTGTAAGCACTGTGATAGGCATTTAAAATATTGAGGAGGATTTGCTGTCATTCTTTGAGATAATATGTGTATGGTAGAAAAACTATCCACACTTTGTACTTGATGAAACTGAAATGGAAATTTATATGACACGTGAAAGGTCACATATCTAATAAACCCATCATTTTCATCTAAAGTCCTCTCAACTTCCTTGAAGTTTCACAGCTTGAGCCATTTTATTTTTACATGTAACTTTTTGGTATCTGGATTTTAGTGGTTTACCTTTCAGGGTTTGTCTCAGTTTAGAATGTACTTCACATTGTTTCTTTGACTGAGAACTAAGTGCACCTGCTTTGAATTATACAAAATGGGGAAAGCAATGTTAGGCACTGTAGGCATGTATGATTGGGTGGGAAAGTCACATACCGGTAGATGCTGTTTTCTACAGGGCTGACCTCAGCAATGAAATGTTACTTGTGATTATTATTTCAATTATTTTCTTAACAGTGGTAATGAATTAGAACTGAGGCAACCACATAGACTGTTTTCACAGTTTATGAAAATCAACACCTACAGACATATGGGATGGTGAGAATATTCTGGGGTTAAGGAAACTAAGCAAAGCTAAGGAGGGTGAACCAAGATTTTTTAGGATTATGGACTAATTCACCTGACAATTGTGCTATTGGCTAGGTTTCTATTAACCACTGTTTTATGAAAATAAGTTTGTGACCACAATTATAGTTAGATGAGAATAAATTATTGTTTCTTTGCCTGCCCCAAAAGGAGAGATAAAGATTTCACTACCTTGTTTTCTATGTGACGATCATCCATGCTTATAGTATTGGCAATATTTCATAAGTAGAAAAATAATAAAATTTTGGATTTATTCACATCATATTGTGTGTGTTTAGTGCAAATTTCCTGTCACTTTAATCAATACTTTTGTTTTGTTTTGAAAATACAAGTAGTTTAGATGAGTTGACAAGTATTTGATATGTTTGACACTTCTCTTTCCTCAAATGCTGTTTGCTGTTGATCAATAGAATTACTCACTTTATACATATTTGTATACTGAATCAAATGGATTTTTATAATAAAAGCAAAGGGCCTACAAATCAAATTGCAAAGAAATGAGGTAGGGGAATTCTGATAAATAAAATGGCATTGAAAATGGGGCATCCGTATTCATTACTCCTAGGAGAAACTATTCTATCAATGACAAAATGGCAAATTCATGTTGGATGGGACAGAATGTCATAAAAGAGCCTCTTGGTATTGTCAGGAGTTATTTTTATTGATTACCTGCCACCTGTCAGCAACAGCAATGTGTTTGATTAAATTTACATTGATACAATGTATTGCAGCCCTTAAACCTTGGCCTTTCTATTAATGTCATAAGTTACAAGGTATAAATAAAGACATGACAAAGTGGAAGTAACATTATAGCTACACACATGATGATAGAATCCTCAGACTGCTAGAAACATATTAAAGTATCTTAAAAAAAATCATTAAGTATCTTAAAAAGTGAAATCATTGGCTTGACCTCACAAGAGGACAATCTGAAGACAAGATTAGACTATCTTATTGTCTACCATATAGGGTGAGGAATATGTTCCCAAATGTCTGAAGCATTTTAGTACACTTCTTTAAAAAATTAGACCTGGAGAAACCAATTCAGGTGCAGTTTTATTGGAATTTTCACAGAAAATTCTATAAATTGAAACTGACTGCAGTCAAACTAACAAAAACAAAATGACTAAAAATTCAAGAATGAAAAAAGTGACATAAACCCCACGAATGCACAATAGACAACTACTTAGCAAGTTAGCATCGGACACCATACAAAGCTATTACTATACCATTGACTATATTCAATGCTGTACTTTACCTTCTGTGACTAATATATATTTAAAATTATAGTTGATACTTATTATTATTATTTATATTATAGGTTCAGATGTACAGAGCAATGTATAGTCACTTATGAGAACTGTTTGGGAAAATGCCAGCCATTGTCAATATAATGAGAATGGTTACATGGATGGATACTTCCTGGATGGCCCTTGTATATAATTTATGAAATGATCCTCCCAATAAGTCTAGTACCCATCTGACAACCTACATAAGGCTTGTCCAACCTGTAGCTTCTGGGCCGCATGTGATTCAGGACGACTTTGAATGAGGCCCAACACAAATTCATAAACATTCTTCAAACATTATAAGATTGTTTTGCAATTTATTTTTTAGTTTATCAGCTATCATTAGTGTTAGTGTGTTTTATGTGTGGCCTAAGACAATTCTTCTTTTTTCAATGTGGCCCAGGGAAGCCAAAAGAATGGACACCCTTGTCCTACATAGTTTTTATAATATTATTCACTATATTACCCATATTGTATTTCACATTCCTGTGACTATTTTTTAATTACCAATTTGTACTTTCTAATTCCTTCACTTTTCTCATCCAGCCCTCCAATGCCCCTCCTATCTAGCAACCATCAGTTTTTCCTCTGTATCTGAGTCTGTTTCTCTTTTGTTTGCTCATTTAATCTGTTCTTTAGATTCCACATATAATTGAGACCATATGGTATATGTCTTTCTCAGTCTGACTTATTACACTTAGCATAATATCTTCTGGATCCATTCATATTGTTGCAAATGGTAAGATTTCATTCTCTTTATGGCAGAGTAATACTCCATTGTATAAATGTACCATAATTTCTTTATCCAACTTTCTGTTGACTGGTATTTTGGTTGTTTCCATATTTTTTTGTTTGTTTGTTTTGTTTTTTGTTTTTTTGTTTTTTTTGTTTTTTATTTTTTTTCATCTTTTCACATTTATAGAGAGAAATTATCTTTTTGTCTTCAGTGCATAGTTATTTCCACTTTACTTTTTGACAGATAGAGAGAGAGACAGAGACAGAGACAGCCAGAGAACCGAACTGTGGGAACTCCCCAGCTCAGCATGTGGGTCCTGCCTGGGCCGGAGCCGGGATTCGATCCTCGGTCCTCATGGCCCCAAAGCGAGCGCTCAACCCGCTGAGCCGTCCCGGCTTTCCCCGTTTTTTTGTTTTTTTGACAGAGAGAGAGAGAGAGATAGAGAGAGAGAGAGATACAGAGACAGAGAGAGAACTGAACTAGGGGAACTCCCCAATTCAGCACATGGGTCTGCACGGGCCGGGGCTGGGATTCGATCCTCGGTCCTCGGGGCTTCAAAGCGAGCGCTTAACCCGCTGAGCCATCCTGGCTTCCCCTGTTTCCGTATTTTGGCTATTGTGAATAGCACTGCAGTAAACATAGGGATGCATATATCTTTTCAAATTAGTGTTTTGAATTTCTTTGGATAAATACTCAGGAGTGGAATTACTAGGTCACATGGTAACTCTGTTTTTAACTGTTTGAGGAACCTCCATACTGGTTTCCATAGTGGCTGCACCATTTGCAATCCAACCAACATGCACAATGGTTTCCAAGATAGGTAGTATTCTTAAAATTTCCTCCTGAAACATCTGAGATAGCATATACAAGTGTTATACGTTGTACAAGATTGAATATTCTGAAGCACAGTTACATGTTAAAAATCTTTAAAATTTTTCTGTCTACCATTATTATGAGATCATTAATCCACAAATGCTTCAAATTCACTAAATTGCTTGAATCTAGAGAACAAAGTCACAGTCACAAGTGCAAGTACTCACTTCCATGTTGAGACTGAGTTCTTCTTTAGTTTGAATGTAATTCTCAGAGAACAAATATTAGCCAAAGAAGATTTAATTGAGTGTTTAAATATTGATTAAACCAGTGACTGTCCTTATATAAGGCATTTAACTTTGATATAAAGTACTATAGAGTCAAAATGTAGTTATATGAAACAATTTCAGAAAGTTATGAAGATGCAAGTATTTATTCTTCCAATATTCATATAGCTAATGTCCTTCTTTTACTCAGTTCTCTGCTCAGATGTTATCACCAAGGTTGTCCCTATGCATTCTATATAAAATAACAATCCTGTCAACCGAGATACTTTAGCCTTAATCTTGTTTTACTTGTCATATATTTGTTGTCCTTTTCCTCTGTCCCCCTGTGTACAATGTAAGAATGCGTGTTCTAGAAAGGCCCAGACTTTGTCTATTTAGTAATCTACTAATCTAATTTTCAACATCACCTATTAATAAATAGGTGATGCTCAAATGGACAAATAGCAGTGCTCATCTAACATTTGTTAAAGGAAAAGAGATCATGAATAAATAAATAAATCTTTAATAATACTTTCTGTTCTCAACTATTATACTTCTTTTTTCTTCAGTCCTTCCTTTTTCATTTTCCCATATTTTGCCTAGAAAAAAAATCACATTTATTCACTAGTTAAGTAATGTTAAGATTTTCAAAAGAATTATCATGTTTTATAGTAATACATATTTTTTAAAGATGTATTTTATTACTTGAAAGAGAAAGAGAGAGAAAGAAGGAGAGAGGGCCCAGAACAGTCTCCACAGTTGTACATCATTAGTTTTGACATAGTTTCATTCCACTCAGGTGATGTGGGGATGCACAGGGTGGGAACCAAATTGGAGGCCTCCCACATTGGAAACATGCCCCAGTTCAGCATATGGGTTTGCAAGGGCCAGGGACAGGACTCAATCCCCAGACCTAGTGGCTTCAAGGCAAGTGCTGAACCTGTTGAGCTATCTCAGCATCCCCTACAGAAATATATTAAAAAGGTAACAGCGAGGCCATCTGGGGATAAAGCAGAGATAAGATATCAGATCCTTTAACTATTCTACAGTAACTTCAAACTCAAAGGCAACTGTGAATGAAGGAAGACTTTGAAGATGATAACACTGCAATCATCAATGTTTGATTATCATTACTTCACTAGTGGTCTTTTTCAATATGTAAAAGCAATAATAGTATCTTTGAAACACTGTGACGACCACCCTATAGATAATCATTGTTACACTACCACATTTAAAGAAAATATTTTATGCGGTACATATACACAGTGGAATATTACTCAGCCATAAGAAAAGGTGAAATACTGCCATTTGTGACATGATGGAACTTGAGATCATCATACTAAGCGAAATAAGCCAGACAGAAAAAACCAAGAACTGTATGACTTCACTCATATGTGGAATATAAGACTGAAAGCAACAAAGAAACAAATATTCATGGATACTGTCAATAGTTTAGTGATTACCTGAGGGTAAGCGGGGGGAGGGGTAAGAAAGAAGGAAGGGGCATCAAATATATGGTGATGGAAGAACTGACTCTGAGTGGTGAGCACATAATGCAACACATAGATGATGTAATGTATAATTGTACACCTGGAACCTATGTAATTTTTACTCACCAGTGCCAACCCAATAAATTTAACAATAAGGAAAAAGAAAATATTTTCGTAAGAATATTAACATGAGGTTTACCCTCTTAACAAGTTTTTAAATGCACAATAAAGTGTTTGTTAAAGTTAGATAAAATTTTGTACAGCAGATCACTACAATTTACTCATCTTGTAGAACTAAAACCTTATATCCCTCCCAATTTGCTCCCAATTTGCTTCTCACAGCCCCCTGGCAATCACCATTATATGTGGGTCTTTGAGTTTGACCATTTTAGATACTTCAAATAAATGGAATCACACACTATTTGACTTCTGTCACTAGCTTACTTCAGTTTTCAGATTTTCGATTTCTTTGTGATTTAGTCTTAGTAGGTTGTGTGTGTTTGCGAATTTATATATTTTTTATAGTTTATATAATTTATTGGTATATAATTGTTTGCAGTAGTTTCTTATTCTTATTTCTGTGGAATTAGTTTTAATGTCTCCTCTTTCAGTTATGATTTTATTTATTTGAATATTTTCTTTTCATTTGGTTATTCTAGCTACAAATTTTTAAAAAATTATTATTTTTATCATTCTTACCAAGAACTATGAAGGGTGTCTGATTTTACAGTACTTGCAAGCTGATAAATTAGCCTGTTACTGTTTTAATGATGCAGATGGAAGAAATGAGATTCCTGGGTCAGAGATAAATGACCGTTTATTACTCATAGCATTAATAAGATCCAGCTTCTGAAGTCCCTATTTCTACAGCATGACAAGACAAAAGCCAAATGGCAACAACATTCAGTGGGATGCATAACAAAAAAATTCCTGAACTTGGAACACCCAAATCTTGTATAGTGGGCAGTGAGCACTTTTGCCCTTGCTCCAAAAAGAAAATTATTTCTTTATTCCAGAAGACACTATACTAGCGTTTGTTATATAAATATCCTTGCAAAGATAGTCTGGAACAGATGTCAGTCTGTGCCTCAGCTTGCAAGATATGGAGAAATGTTTCACAATAATAGCCATTCATGCTTCCTATACCATCTTGGCTTCAGGTGAATTTTCCTACTTACACTACTCCTTTAATTAAACCGACTAATAAAAGGTGGAACTAGCCCTCTCATTTTGTCTCAAATATCACTAAATTAAGACTACTATCAATAGGAATCCGAACAGCATGATGGAGCTAACATGCAGTCATGATCTCAACCATTTCCTCTCCAATCCCCCACCCCTACTCCTGCGCAAGCTGAACAAACCCAAAATCTCTTCCACTGAAACAACTGAGTATCCATTACAAAGCCAGATGGCTTCTTTTTTAAAACTCTGCTCTGACCATTGTTGTCCTGAGTCGTTAATCCTGCTATAACAAAACATGTTTCCGTATATAGCTTCTGCTTTGAGCTACAAAACAAAACCTAGGTCAATTCTATTCCAGAATATTAATTCGAGAGTAAGTATGACTAGCGATTTGAGTTCAGCCTGAATGCCTTCAAGAGCCTAGGATGTCATTGATTACTTCAGCTAACTCAGAGACTAATTTAATATCACCTTTCCTAATTAGACTCCCATTGTAGGGATAACTACCCAAAGGGTGCACATGAATAACAAATCAGCTTATCCCTCCAGAAAGCTCCCCTGAGGAACCAAGAACTGGTTACTCATTATGGAGACTCCTCCTACTTATCTAAGGGCTACATGACCTTGTACTGGTATTTCTTTAAGTACTTGAAGACTTCTTATAACCACAGTTAAGGTATAAATCACTATGTTTTCAAAAGGAATGCAAGTTAATGCTTGTTTCTACATCAGAAGTATAGCTCTGGGTGCACATGATGCCCTTGGAAGCAAACTGTTGTTTATATTTGCTGGGGCCCACAAATGGAACCTCAGTGACTTGGGCCATCATAGAATGACAGAGCCTCCAATATGGCCTCATGGATAATATGTAAGTCCTAGCGTTCCCAGTTCAGTTTGAACAGTTGAGTCTAGCCCTTGTTTTTGTAGAGACTACCTGAGAGCAATCAGTCCAACCTTTCCTGATTTTCTATGCCACCAGTTGTGTTGTGTTGTGTTTGTCCATCCCAATAAGAGACTGTGACAGGTATTAAGGAATGGAAGGTTTCAGAGGTGGGGCCATCCTTTAGAGTTACCAGTAGATTTCTTGTTATGGTTAAAGGAATTAAATCATATCATAATTAAATCATAGAATTGTCTGGTAGGTAAGGGCAACCCCAGAAGTCAATTAAATTAATGCGCTTGCAGAAGTTTGGGAGAGCCACACTGAGTTTTCCTTTATGAAGAAGGCTCCAGAAACTATTCTAAAAATAAAGATCATTAATGTTTCTCATGTCCTTTTATTTTTCAGGGTCTGGGGTGTCCTCTCCCCAAGTGACAGGGATGTTGTGCTCCCTCCACCACCAAACTATGGTTGGGTCTCATTCCGTTAGCTATAATTTTACTCTTTCTCCAATCATCCCTCCTTGTACCCAATTCTTTCATTCAGAGGAGTTAGGTGAGAGTGGGATATGGGTATTTTTAGAAGATGTACAGAGACTCATTATATCCCCACCTTGGCTCACACAAACCACTCTAGGGGAATTTAGCAATACATGTACTCAACCAAGTGGTTATTATCATTATGATCTAGGATTATGTCAATTTAGTAAGAAAATCCAGGTGGCTGAACCAGACTTTAAGTTTAAATCCCTGAGTCCTCCTCTGGCTGTGCTCCAACCAGATCAGTCTGGAATTGTGACACTAGGCTGAGGGAGTGGAGGTGTCAAGTCCAGGATCAGTATGGAGGAATTCTAAATATTAAAAGTCGGTTTACGCACCTATTCTTTTATCTTGGTCATTACCTTAGAAGTAGCCCAGAGGAGATCATATTTTTCTGGAAGCCCCCATATTGGATGGCCAATTGTCTTATTAAGATTTTTGAACCCGAATGCAGTGAATGAGAGAGTTGATAATTTATTTTTCTTTTTTATAATATGTCTGAGGTAACCATTCTAATGCTAAACAGTACCAGCTCTCTGTCATTGATAAGGACAGGGTAAGTCCACTGAATTGCTTAACTTTTAGTCCATTGTTCAGTGCCTTTTTCTCACCATTGTCAGATTGCAAATGACCTGGAAAGCCAAACAAAAGTTATAGCTTAGTTTCAAGCACCATAGGGTATGTCTATAGTAGGTTGCTTAAACTAGAGTGTGTCACATCCTAACATGAGGAAGTGTTACCAGTGCTTTCAAAGCAAACCTGTCAATGGACAAAGTTAAATAAAGTAGGTAAGAAATACTTCATTCAAAGCTATTGCAAAAGCAGGGAGAGAAAAAACAGTCTGAGTCCAACTCCACTGACACAAGACAGGAGACATTTTGAGGGCCGGGTAGGGAGGGGGATCCTAGGCTACGTTTGCTAATTGGCCTCACTGAAAGAAAAAGTGAAATTTCTTTTATTGTTATGACAGGAGGTAGGTAGTTTCACAACTTGGAGCGAGGTGTTCAAAAAGTTGGTCTCCTGGGGAAGCCGGGATGGCTCAGTGGGTTAAGCGCTTACTTTGCAGCACCAGGGACCGAGGATCAAATCCCGGCCCTGGCCCTGGCCCTGGCCCATGCGGACCCATGTGCTGAACTGGGGAGTGCCCCCAGCTCAATTTTCTCTCTGTCTCTGTATCTCTCTCTCTCTCTCTCTCTCTCTGTGTGTCAAAAATAAATAAATAAATAAAAAAGTTGGGCTTCTATCTTGCCAAAGAAATTGAGAAATAGGGAGCTATCTTTCTTAATGGTTATAGTTCAAAGCAATGGTTCCTAGGTTTTGTTTTTTTCTAATTAATATTTAGGGGTTTTTTATTTATTAAATTTATTAAGGTGACATTGGTTAGTAAAATTATATGGTTTCAAGCACACACTTCTATAATACATCATCCATATATTGCATTGTGTGTTCACCACCCAGAATCAGTTCTCCTTCTATCACCATATATTTGACACCCACTTCCTCTTGTACTATCTCCTTTCCCACTACCCTCTGGTCACCACTAAACTGTTTGTGTCTATGAGTTTGTCTTTCTTCATTTGTTTGCTTGTTCTTTTGTTGACTTCATTTTTATATCCCACATATAAGTGAAATCATACGGTTATTGACTTTTTCTGTCTGACATTTCGCTTAGCAAGATAATCTCAAGATCCATTCATGTTGTGGCAAATGGTAGTATTTCATCGTTTCTTATGGCTAAGTAATATTCCATCGAGAGTGAGCCATAAGTGGTAAAGTTGATAGGAAGCTTTAAAAATGTACATCTCAAAGAGACAGATAAACAATTTATAAAAACAAGCTTCTAAAATAAATACTCTAAGAAAAGGGATAAGAGGCACTTCTGTGATAAGGCCATCTGTATTCAGTAATAGCCAAGGTCAGAAAGATTTCAGGGAAGACAGGAAGAAGCCTATCTAAAGTTTAGTCTGACCACCTTAGTCAGTACTTAGAAATAACTAATAGCCCAGAAATGTGCCAAAGGTCTGATGCAGTTAATTTATTAGGAGGGGCCAGGAACAATGTCTTATGCAATGTTCTTTCTATCAAAGTGGTATCTATCTGTCTGTCTGTCTGTCTATCTATCCATCTAGCTATCTATCTATCATCTATTATCTATCTAACATCTATCACTTTGACATATATGAGTATATATGTTAATTTAGAATAGCAAGTGTGGAAATGCACTGGATCCTGTGCATGTCTTTGTGTCCAGTCTATCGTGCTGCCCATGTTCCCATGTCTGGTTTGATGACGGACCTAGGGAGCAACAGTGGCAATCTGAGTGGTGTGGGTTCAATAAGCAACTTGATTTTGATGAGTCTCATCAGGGAACACAGCCTATCTGTGAGCATGTACATTAGTCATGCAGACAGTTCAATCAGCATCCTTGATTTGTTTCAATCACTCATGACACCAAAAAGATTGATTTATTCCACAAGTTAGTAGTACTCCACGTGGCAGACCAAGTGACTAAGCCATTGTCAACAGTTTAACAGTCAACACAAATAAACAACAAAAAGGTTCATTGATGTGACTACTGGATTGCTCTGTGATAAGAGTCTTGAGTTATTCCTACTGAGCAGAACAAGCACTTTGATTTTCAGTTCTGAATCACTTGCATTAGGTTGAATTGCAACACCCTAGTAAACACCATTGGATTTCAGCTTAGCTAAAATATCAGTGAAACAGTCTAGTCATTAAGAGGAACATCAGAGAATTGAGAGCCCCATGGAGCCAGTGTGTTTGCTTCAGTGAGTGGAATTAGAATAGGGATAGGGAATAAAGTTTGCCCCAGAGGGTAAGCTTCTTCTTCTTTTTTTTAATACAGAGCTGAAGGATTACTAGGGCCAGATTGGCTGTGTTCTTATTCACTATCTCCACTTGATAATTAAGTCTTGTCAGTCAGTCAGTTAGTAATTTATAAGTTGATCCACACCAAAATGGAGCATCAGGCCAGGAAGTCACAGGCTTCCTTGCATTGGGTATCTATACAGCTTCAACTTTAGGTCAGTAACAAGTTAATAGCTGCTTTTGAAAATGAGTTGAGTTGATAGCTGTGTCTGGGGGTCAGTGAGTCCAAACACCTAAGGGTCACCTTTGGGTAAAGGCTGTCTCCTTTTGCCAGAGGCTCCAATCGACCAGGTGAGCAATGCCAGAGAGTGTTAGTTCAAACTGGATCATTGGGATAGTTGGGTTCTGAAGGCAGAGAACATGCCACAGCTTTCTGGACAGCTTCTAGTGCAGCCTGCTGGTTTGTGCCTTACCCAAGGGATGCTGGTTGAAACAGCAGCTGAAATAAAGTAGAATGCCCAAGAGAGGCACCAGAGTCCAATAAGATGCTGGATCTGTATTTCAGTGGTTGTGGTTGAAGAGGTATTGTGGGTTGTGAGTCTGCTTACAGGGCTCAAGAAAATTTGGGGGGTTGCTCATGGCCACTACTCTTTGCTGAGACTTTTTTAATTTTTATTTTAATGGTACAAAGATTGCTTCATTTTCTGCATTTATCATGCCATGAATAGGGAATGGGTTCCAGCAGCTCAGTCTCCTTTCCATTGGTTCTCATAAAGTGTGCTTCTCTGGGTGGAATAGGCTGTCCTTTTTGGTTGACTCCAGGTAGCTTTCTCTTTGGCTTCCCTCTTTTTTTGATCATTTTCCTTCATGCATTTCAGCCTTTATTTTGGTAGACATTTGCTAACCTGGTTGTCACAGCTGTTGAAATGCATGCTTCTGAGTTGTTAATCAAGAGGATATTGTCTATAATAGGTGGAAAACACTTTGGAATACTAAGTGTAGAGGCACTGGCACTAAATTTTTACCTATCCACATGTGGCAATGGCTGGGGAATTAGTGACACTAAAATTTCTCTACTTTTAACTATTTTTTGATGGGCAGAATCCCCTCTGAGACTGCCCTGGAGAAATATAAGCATAGAAGACATCAGTTCCTTGAATACATTGAAATGGGTTAAGAGTCAACCTACACAGCTCTACCTCTGATATTATTTTAACTGACCTTTCCACTGTAAACATGGCTCAAAATGGAGTTAAAATTGTGGACCCTGTCCTTGTATGGTTAGGATGATGAATAGATTGCTTCTACCCATCAGATTCATAAAAGTTTCAGTCCTTTCTCTCCCTGAAGTTACCCAGTATATTTGAACGAATGTATTTGACTTTTGGCCTCCCTGAGGACAGGACATTCACTGCCCTGTCACTGATCCTCTTTTTCCTTAAAGCAGCAGAGGTCAGGATAGAGGGGGAGGGAAACATGGGGAAGGGATGTGGATAGGATATGGAAAGAGGGAGTGACTGCACATGTACTACACACTTACTTTCAGTTCCACTCAGTCAGAAATCAAACTTCTAATGTTTTTAGTCTATGCAAAGCTTTGTATTGGATAACAAGGTCCCCATGGATGACCTCGTTTATGTCAGATTAGAGACCTGCTTGATCCAGCAGCCATAATTACAGTCCCTTGCTTGCCATCCTGCTTTTCACTCCATTGTCATATCGTCATCCTGAAAGCCCTTTCTCAGACAACACAGAGGGGACTGAGGGGCTGTCAAGGCAGCATTTGGCAACTTGTTTGCATCCTACCTCTCAGTGCTCTGCCTCTAATGTCCATAAATAGGTAGGTATGAGAGTGAGGGACCCTTACTCCCAATGCCCTGCCCCCCTGCCCACTACTTGGTTCAGTATATACAAGATGCCAGTGAAGTTTCTCTGGTTCCCTAACATAGTCAAGGAACCCGCATCTTGCCTCTTTCGGAAAGTCACATCTCATTAGCATTCTATCCTCGCTGCCATAATGACAAAAAATTGTGAAGCCCCTGAGATTTTATCTTACTTGTAAGCTAATGAGTTCACCT
Organism: Craseonycteris thonglongyai; assembly: GCA_004027555.1. Taxonomy (NCBI): domain Eukaryota; kingdom Metazoa; phylum Chordata; class Mammalia; order Chiroptera; family Craseonycteridae; genus Craseonycteris; species Craseonycteris thonglongyai. The sequence goes on from PVKE010004114.1 coordinate 55,260, forward strand.
GCCACAATTTCATGGATTTGGGAAGAAGAAGTAAGACTACTGGGTTAAAGATTAAAGGATTCATGGAGGTGACACAAATTAGCACAAGTGAATGCTGATACACATAATGGGTTGTGTTATACCACAGGAGCCCTGACCTTAGGGGACCTGAATCTGTTATATTGTGTAGTAAAAACACCTGCCTTTACTCTGGAAGAATACGCTATTCTGTCTTTCAAAGCTGTTTACTCTACAAACATTCCAGAAAAAATGTTTGAAACAAAGGACAGTCAGTGCTTCAGGTTGTAAGATTTGCTGAAATGTGAGAGGCCCATGGAGAATGAATTGCTTTCCAACAGTATTGTAATGATGATAACAAATATGACCTTTAGAAATAACCTGAAAAATGGAGAGCTGTACATTTTAATGATCTGCTTTTTTTCAGTCCTGATTTCCAGATTATCAAGTGTATGACAACTTCTCCATCATCAACATAGAATTCCTCATTATTTGCTCATTTGGCCATTATTTTTATAGTCTTTAAAATCTGAGATGTTCTAAAATATTTTATTTTTAATTAAATGGTTCTTTATTCATATATACTGTTGAATGTTAACATTTAATTACAAGCTACTACAGATGCTTTTCTTTTGTAAATGGATGATGCTTTGTAACTCCCCACATGGGTTCAATAAATATTCATTGGTAGCTTTGCTATTTAAAAAAATTAATTGTCTTTCTTTGAGGTGACTACTGTTCTTATCTGAGTATTTAACCAGCTCCTACTTGATTTGACTTCATCATTATTAATTTATAGCTAGGTTAGAGCAACTGCAACATAAAAAGGAATAGTTATCTGTATTTGAGGCTACATTATTATCAAAGGTATTGTCTACATTATGCTTACTTTATAAAAACCTTAGGGACAATAACAACATGTGATAATGTCAATTATGGTGGCCTCTCCTTATTTTTCAAAGACTGTGATATAAATATTCTCATAGGAAGGCAGTCACTTTGATCATTTTTTTAGTCTTGGAGACAGATTCTTACTGACATCTCAGTTTGCTACAATGCCTTGCTGTGACAATTTGGATGTAATGTTAGAGTGAGAACTTCAATAGATAATGAAATAAACAGAACATAGAAAAGAGCTAAGCTAATAGACTCTCCTGGGGTGGGGGTGGACCAGAAAGCATTTCAGAATAGAAAAGAAACCACTTCATAACATTTGCCAATATTTTTTCCAATGAGAATTTATCATCTTAAGTCTGGATTCTTGACTACCACAATATTCTACCACAAACAACACAAAATACCTTAGAAATATGCTTTTACAGGAGGTATTCTGAAGGTCTTTTTCCTTTCTCATTGACAAAGAATCTCTATCTTTATGTCAAATGAATATGGTAGAAGCAGGAAAAGAAGTTCTCATCCAATTGTTCTGTGCTGATATTTTTTCCTTATTTTGGTTCCTGGAAATTCTTTTTAGAATCAGTTATAGTATTTCTGTTTTCTTCACTATTGATGTGTTGACTCCTATTCTATTCTATTCTATTCTGTTCAACAGTATTCTATTTATTTGTTTATTTTAACATTTCAACAAGAAATTAGAGAGACTAATCAGGGGTTGTTAATTTTCCAACATACTAATTCTCAACTCCATAATTCTATATTTTAAAGTAATTTAAAATAAATTTTGCTTTGTAACTTTAGTTCCTTAGTAGCCTCTTTCTGATATCATAAAATGAGGATTAGATATCATTGCATTGGGATATGATATCACGAACATCCACCATGGGCAAACACATTTAAGTCTCCAAATGAATGCAGGTTTCCATGGAAACAGCCTTAAAGTATATAGACTAGATATATTAAATGTACATCAAACCTAGCCCCGAATTTTCATGTTGATTTCTGCTCGGGCAGAGGTATACCCAACCCAAGGATTTGTTCAAGGTCACTCCTCCTTAGGAATGGGAAATGGGATTTGAAATTCTGGTTTCTTATTCTCTCGCCTGCTGTTCTGCTTGGCGAGTCACACTGTCTTCCAGCTGTTCTGTTAGCGTGTCCCTCAAGAACAGTTAGTATGTAGTTCCCCAAGGTTCTCTGCTGCCTATACAAAGCAATTAAAGGAAAATCTCTCCATCTATGGAAGAATACGAATTCTGACTCTAGAGAATACTGTGTTGATGCCAATTTCTCAGGTCATATATCTACACAGCAGCATGTCTCAACCACACTAGTGCACTGGATGACATTTGGTAATGACAGAAATTTGTATATATAATAATCAGCACCAGAAGAATCAAACAAGTCCTATCTTGAATTCCAATCTGCTATTGAAATCCGTGTACCTTTAAATAAATCTCTTATTCCTGGCATCCTAGTCTCACTCTTGTATAAAATATAGTGAGTATCAACTGACATTATACACATGCATTAAAAAAGTAATGTTAACTCAATAAGTATATTTTTGTTGACTCTTTGGGCCTTTTTGTTCTCAAAATGATGATGTCATTGGTTTGGTTATTTTGTATAATTTTCATTGTTTTTTTTTTCCAAGAGACATTCATGATAGCTTTTGAAAAAATTTAGTATGCTTTCAGTGGCATGGAATAAGAAGAAATTTAATTCAAAGAGGCTTTAAAAGTCAAGAAACTTATGTCACAAAACAAGAGTTCCAGAAGAAAAGCAGCTCTAAAGATGTGTCATTTCCTATTGGAATGAAGTTGTCAAAATCCAAGGTTCTATATACCTTTGCCCTCTGCCATCCCTTTTCTTTCTATCTAGTTGGCTTCAGTAGTTTCAGGGTCACATCCACACCTGAAAATATCCGGTCTGTGTTGTGACTGAGAAAGCCTTTCCCACATGCCTCCCACTGATCCGCCCTCATGTCACATTCACTGGATTGAGTCACAAGCTTGTGCCTAAAATAACAACTGATAAAGAAAAGCACTACCATATATAATATGGCATATCTGCTCTCCCCATCTGTACTTCTTCTGCCCTCCCCCTGCCTCCACAATGAAGTATGACCAGCTGTCAGGGAAGCACATACACACTAAGGGGTAAATACATGAACAAATTCGAGTTTTATTAGGAAGAGGGAGAGAGTCAGATATTGGAATACAATCAAGAAAGTTTTCTGTAGCAAAAAACAAGATAGTAATTCTTTAGATGTAGTTAGGAGGTGAGCTTAGAGGTAAGGATTGCAGGAAGAGGATTAGTATTTGTTTTTCAATATAAAAATTAAATCAGAATAGATAATTATTTCCCCCTATTCCTCCTTTTAAGTACAACTAAAAACTCTGGCCAGTCTATTAAAACAATAACAACAAAAGAAAAACAAACGTAAGAAGACTCTTATCAGTGGACAGAGGAAGGCAAATGAGCTAGCAAACTTATTACTTCAGGAATGACATAGAGGTGACTTATCTGGGTTTTTCATTTTTTGTCTTGTTGTTGTTGTTGTTGTTGTGTGTTTAACCTCATATACCCCAGACATGGAGCTGGTGAAGCCTGGCAACCAATAAATGCCAATGAGTCAAAGTGGGGGGAAAAAGCTTGCTCTCTCTAGCCAAAGGACCAGGAGAGAAGACAAGTTAGCAAGACAGAATTGTTTTAGATGATAACTACTTTATTTCATCCAAACACTGCAGAAAAGGCTGTGGTCTCATTCCCACTCATAGCAACAGTGGCCAACTAGGGAGACCAGGATTCCACCCTTGCAAGGCTATAATAAGGTGCCCCTATATGGTATCCTACCAGGGTGGCACCAGAGAGTAATACCACATTAGGAGTTGGGACTTCTTTGTCTGCTGACTAGTAAGAAGTCCAGTCCCTCCCACGTGAGGCCTCAAGACTTCGACTCCCACTGGATAGTCACTAGTACCTCTTCACTTTCCCACTGAGTACTGTCAGGTGAAGACCCAAGGTTTTTCTTCTACCGTTGTCTGGGAATAATAAGACAAATCCATCATGGTGTCAATGGAGATCATGTGGGGAGCCAGAATTGCCATCCCCACCTGGAATAAATAAGGAGGCCATATGGGAAAGCTAGACGTTTACCTCCACCTGGCAGTAATGAGGAAAAGCTGTGTTAGAAAATGCCAAGTAGGGATTCCAAGATAGCTCAGTGGTTGAGCGCTTCCTTCATGATGGCAAGGTCCAGGGTTCAATTCCCAGCCCCAGCCCATGCAAACCCATATGCTGAACTGAGGAACAACTGGTAACTGCCGAGATGGCTCAGCCGTTAAGTTTCTAGCCTCCCATGTGGGAGGCTCCCAGTTTGATTCCCGCCCCGACGCAGCCCAACATCCACCTGTGTGGAATGAAACCATGTCACAACTGATGACGTACAACTATGGAGACTGTTCTGTGTCCACTTCCCTGCTCTCTCTCTCTTTCTCTCAAATAAAATAAATCTTCAAAAAAGAAAAGAAAAGAAAATGCCAGATAAACAGAAGTTTAAATAACAGGTATAAAAACAAATGAACCAATAAGTAAATAGCACATCTTATTAAAAAAATAGCACAAAATGGATCATAGACCTAAATATAAATTGTGAACTTGTAATAATTTTTGGAAAACAAATAAAAAAATATTTTTGATTCTAATACTAGGCAATGTGTTAGACTTGGCAACAAAAGCACAATCCATGAATGGAAAAATTGATTAATAGAACTCTATCAAAATTTAAAATGTTGTGAAAGACCTTTTTAAGAGAATGAAAAGACTATTGAGTGATCATATTCACAAATCACATACCTGATAATGGACTAGTATCTGCAATATATAAAGAACTTTTAAACCTCAACAGGAATAAAAATGCAAACAATCCAATTGGAACATGGACAAAAAATATGAAAACATATTTCACTGAAGAAGACATTCAGGTACAAAATAAGCACATAAAAATATATTCATCATAATTAGTCATTAGGAAAATGCAAATCAACACCACAATGAGACATTACTACATATCTATAAAATTAGTTAAAATTAAAAAACAAACAAATAAGACAATACCAAATACTAGCTAGTGTCTGAAGAAAGTAGATCACTCATACATGTTATGATGGGAAAGCCAGAAATGCTACAGCCACATTAGAAAATTAAACATGCTACTTTAAAAAAAAACTAAGCGTGTGATTAATATATTTACTGCATTTATCCTAGAGAAATGAAAACTTATGTCCAATCAAACCAGTGCATGAATGTTTATAGAAACTTAAAATTTTTTTTTTTGTAATAGCCAAAAGCTACAAACAAAACAGACACTCTTCAACAAGTAAATTGTTAAGCAAAATGTGGGACATTCACACTATGAAATACTATTCATCAGGAAAAAGAAATAAGATATTGGCATATGTAACAATTTAGATGAATTTCCAGATAACTGCTGATTTAAAAATGCCAGTCCAAGAAGGTTACATACTGCATGCCTTCATTTATATAACATTCTTAAAATGACAAAATTATAGAACTGTAGTAAAACTTAGCGGTTGTCAAGGTTTAAGGATGGTGCAGGGATGAAGAGAATTGAATATGACTACAGAAGAGTAATATAATGTTCTGTTCTGGATTGTATTAATGTCAGTATCCTGTGTTTTGAATGTATTAATGTTAGTATACTGGTTTTATACAATAGTATTACAAATGTTTTAATGGGGGACACCTGGTAGGAAATTCATGGGATCTCTCTGCATTATTTTTTTTATTTTCCTGTATTATTTCTTATAATTTCATGTGAATTTATAATACCAAACTTTTTAAATGATTAAAAGATATTTAGGTATATTTTAGCTCTGTAGAAAAAAGGAATTGAATAATATGGTAATAGAAGTTTATTACAGGAATTATTTTTCTGTGAAGTTAGAGGATTGAGAGTGAAATATGTAAACATTAGATTGAAAAGTTAGTACTTATGTATTAATAGTTGTGCAAGACTAGATGATGCAATCAGAATGTTGGATAAAGGAACTTATTTTAGGATCATCACAAACTAGTGGAAGGCATTTGAAAATATTGATGAAGTAGCTAATGAGAAGGAATGATTATACCTAGAGTGCATTAGGATCTAAAACTTGGACCAATAATATGTGAGATTAAAGAAGACAAAAACAATTTAAGGAATAATAGGAAGCAAGATGTTTCATATTCTGCAATGGATTTTAGTTAACAACACTTGATAGTCTCTTTCTGAGTTACTTTAGATTGTTTTCACATGGAAAACAGTAAAATCTGAGGACACAACAAAAATTAAGACCAATTACAAATGGTATTTGAAGGGAATATCCTAGCAATAGAGAGTAGATTGAGCCGAATTTGCAAAATCTAATCAATAAATCACACAACTACCATCCATTAAGAACCTAAACTAGGGATGTCAGGATGCCTTAGCTGGTTGAGCACCTTGCAGCCCCAGAGTCCAAGGATCAAATCCCAGCCCAGGCCTGTGCAGGCGCATTTGCTGAACTGGGGTGTGCCCCCAATTTGGGTCTGTCCCGGGTGAGCTTCCCATGTGGGAGGCTCCTGGTTCATGGGGTGTGGCTTCCCCGTGGGAGGCCCCTGGCCCAGTTCCTGTCCTGTGCAGCCCCACGCCCACCTGTGGATTGAAACTATATAAAAAATTAATGACTTACAACTATGGAGACTGCTCTGGGCCCTCCCCCCTCCCGCACCCCCCTCTCTCTATGAAAAACAATAAAAATAAAATCTTAAAAAAAACCCAAAAACCCAAAGTATGTAGGATTCAACTTATTAAATAAATAACTCCTGATGGGGAAGATAATCTATATTGATTATAGATTTATAGACTTATTATTTATCATCTATTTGCCTTTATTTCTAAAATTAGATGTTTGTGTCTCAGAGACTCACAGTTTATCTCAATAAACACCCATCCATCTATCCTTCTATTTTGTGAATGCTTATTAGTGACATATTTATCTCCCCATCTTTTCTGTGTAAGTACGTTCATGAATGGTAACATAGATATCATCATTTAAGGGTCTGTGTGTGTGTGTGTGTATGTATGTGTGTATACTAAATGCAGGCAGTGTCACAGCAAAAAAGAACCAAGTATCAGAATAGAAAGAGAGCCATGTGAATATATGTCATTGGAAGTATAGTACCTCTTGGATGTAATTGGTGCTTTCTTTAAGAATAGATGAGAGCTTTTTAACCTTTTTTACAACAGAGCCGCACAATAAATAACTGTTAGAAATTAGATATGGCTGAACACTTTTTGCTCCCTCTGACCCGAAAGTGAAGAGGGGTATCCAATATTAAACTCAGTGAAAAATAAATTGAACTAGGAGAAACCTGCAAACTTCCATTGTCAAACATTGAGTGTGGATAGAGGTGCCCTCATTTCATAGAGCAGAAAGAAAATTGAGTTGGAGCCTAAGTTGGGGCAGTTAGGATCACTCCAGAACAACAGAAATACACATCACATTAAAGACTCAGAATGAGAGAAGTAACTACAAAAAATATATATATATATACATGCATATATATCCTTATTTATTTAAAGCACCAATATCTTTTGTGTTGAATCTAGGGCTTGTGCAAACATGATTTAAAACAAAAGATACTGGTGCCAAAAAAATAAGGAAATTCTGGGAGCCTCTTTAAAGGCAGGGAATTGCAAGAATGAAACAGACTGAATTGAGTAGATAACAGAGTATTGTGTTAAGTGAAATGAATATAATATAAAATGAAATAAAATGAAATTAGGAAACTACAATAATGGAATTAAAATTCACCTGGGCTATAATATAGTAGAATAGGCAGAGCAGAACACTGAATCAATGATGTAGAGTACAAACTAGATAAAGTCCCTTAGAGAAAAAGGACAGAGTAATATAAATTCTAAAAAAGCAGATAATATCTGGAAGACATATCTGGGAGAGAGATTTATGAAATTGATGTATGTGAAGAACTGTTAGAATAATTTTTAAAAGGAAGAACAAATATAAAAGCTTTAGGAAGTCTATGCTAATGTTATTACATACACATATTAATATTTTCTGTATACAATGTATTCCATAGTAACTAGACATTTATATGCCTTACAAAGTGCTCACCCTGCTAAGTCCAGTACTCACCTGACATCATACACAGTAAAAATACATAAATTAAATTTAAACAAAGGATTAGAAAAAGTGGATAGAAGAAAGGGTTAAATTCCTTTCTCATTTCAAGTTTCAGGGCACAGTGACAGATGAATTGCTTCCTAAGGTACCCAGTCTCCAAGATGTCACTCAACAATCTCCACCCTTTTATAGTCTCCTTCCACGTTACCAGGGGTCAGTCTTGCCTGAGATTAGGTAATAAAACACTTTAGATTTTATTTTTGGTTCTTTCTATTTATTGTTTGAGAGAAGGTCACACACACACACACACACACACACACACACACACACACACACACAGAAGAGGGGAGGGCCCAGAGTAGTCTCCATAGTTGTACATCATTAGTTGTGATAGTTTCATTCCACACAGGTGGATGTGGGGCCACGAGGGGCAGGGACCCAATCAGACCTCCCACGTGGGAGGCGAGAAGTTTAGCTGCTGAGCCATCTAAGTGGTTATCAGTTGCACCACAGTTCAGCATATGGGGGTGTAAGGGCTGGGAAAGGAATCAAACCCCAGACCTCATGATTCCGAGGCAAGTGCTCAATCACTGAGCTATCCCAGCATCCCAATTTTATCATAACATTTTAATGAAGATGAAAATAAAAGTTAAAACCAGTTTTCAGACAGTAGGGTTAATGAACATCATCATTTTAAATCAGGAATGTGAATTAGTAAAACTTCTATAAGTCAATATGACACATGAATCAAAAACTTTAACATGTGCATATTCATCTGTAGTTATGGAACTTCTTTGGGTTGGTCTTTATGATATAATTATGCATATAAAGACAGTTTATAAGAATTGCTTTGCCTATATAGGTTATATCATAAATTTGGCAACTATGTAAATATACTGAAATTTAATAAATAAATTATAGTTTACCCATAAAACAAAAATTAGTCATTAAGAAGTTCAGTGTAGAAAACATCTATGTATATGAAACACAATCACAATCTTTTTTAAGTACAAAAAAAGTTTGTACTGACTTTATACTCCTATAAATGCTCTTTATATTCCTCCAATGTATTGTTGTTTGGGGTTTTGGAGTGGTGGCATGGGAAGATAGGTTTAATTACAAAGTAAGTATGTTAGAATGGCTATTACTTGGAAGTTGGAAATGTGCTGATTTATTTTCTTTCAAATTGTTTAAAATGAACAAAAGAAGAAATATAGCCTAGAAAAACTTAAGAAATATCAAATGAAAGTTTCTGAAGAGAGTCACTTAAGAATGTATTCTTATGCTGAGGAGAGTAAAAAGCCACCTCAGACAAAGAAATCTTGGTATTTTTTTACTATTTCCATAGTAACAGAATAAAAACACTTTTACCTTTCTCAGGAAGTAGAAAAATTAATATTTTCATACTTGGGGGAAATTAATATCAGTCATAAATTATATCTTGGCCCTCTTTGTAATAAATTACTTGGGAAAGTATAAAACTTAATGACAGGTACTTTCATACTTTTTTCTATTAAAAATATAGTCGCTGCTATGTGTTTGATTCAAATGTATAGCAATGAGTACATGTAGGACAAAATAGTGGGGGATGGAAAACAGAATATATAATTCTCTTTTGGGGGAGAAAATATATCTTTTGGTTGTGCTTCCTTTGATCTGAATCTATAGTGAGAGCTAAGACAGCACCAACCAGGATTCTGGAGTAAAACAGATAGTTGTCTTAGAAGGTTTAGATAGAGAACTCTCCCAAAGTTCTGAGATGCATGATAGCCCACCACTGCCACTCATGACCCTTGCCCTTGGACCATGGACATAATATGAAATAATATTCATTATCTTCCTGCTTCCATCACGCAACCAGCAGATTACTAGGAAAAAAGAAATAGCCTCCTGATACCACATCAAATAGACCCGTGTCCCAAGCTCTAAAGCTCTAAAGTTGAATCCCTTTTAAATTTGAATTTTTTTATTGGATACTTTATATACTTCCTTACTTAACTAATCAGTGGCTTGATTCTAAGGATACAGAGAATCCCATTCTTCATGTGTCCCAACACACACCTTTTCCATGGTTCCCTGCACCGTGACAGCGGAGCACTGAAAAGAAAGCAAGGCACACAGATAGTAGACTGGGCTCACTGATAAGGCTAAGTATTATAGTTGCCTAACCACACTTAGCAGACATGAATTCTCCCACAGTACTTCCATGTTTCCCTACTCAGCTTACTCCATCTTCTACATACACATGATACACATTCTGAATCTTCTTCAGACTTATCTTCTCATATCTCCAGTGCTCTGTGCTTTGCTCTGTGGTATTCCTCCCCACTCACTTCCCCTCTTAGCATCAGTCTGAGCAGATGACCTCATCTACAAAGGGTATCTACAAAAATCAATAATAATAATAATAGGTCAGTAAGGACTTCCTTATCTTCTATTTAATGAAAAGAGAGGACCTGCTACTATCTTATGACAATCTCTCACCTATTCTGCTTTACCTTCACGTTCCCTTCTATATCATTATGTTATTCGGCTCTAGTAAATATTTATCCATTAACTCACTAATTTCCTAATTGAATATTGGGCACTTATTATGTGCCAGAATCTGTTCTTGAATCTTTCTCCTTAGCGTGTGAACATGCAGAATATTCTCTCATGTAATGAATATACTCCCTTAAACCCACATCCTCTCAAGCTACTAGCTCTCCTGCCCTCATAACCAGGACTCAGAAACACTGTCTTTTGCTTTGAAGATATGTTCTTTAATGCTTTTGGATGTTCAGCCTGGAGGGAAAAAAAGTATCACTCCACTAGGTTAAGTCATTTACTGTATTTTTAAGAGTTTGGTGACATGTTGGCAACCTTCAGTTAATCCAAGCAGAACTCATTCTGACTGTGATGCAACCATTATTTCTATATCAAGAGAACTTACAAGTCCCTTTTGTACACTTGTGAGAAACCTTAAAATGCAAGAATGTTGAGAATTGAAGAATAAATGATCCAGCCTGTGACTTCTATTTATCACTACATCACTTTCTCTATACCCTTCATTTATATAGAAAAAAAATATTTAATTTCCTAAAAAACAGAATGTCTAACTTAAGTGTTATCACAAAATTGTATCATTTTAAAGACAATATAATTTAATCAATAGTTTACTGGATAAAGTGATAGAATTTAGAAATGATTAGGAATATGACTGAGAGCTTATTATTCTATTTTTTTAAAGATCTGTAAAATTTTTAAAAATTTTATTTATTTATTTTTGTTAAATTTATTAGGGTGACATTAATTGATGTCAATTACATTGTTTCCAGGTGTACAATTGTACATTACATTGTCTATACATCTCATTATGTGCTCACCACCCAGAATCAGCTCACCTTCCAAAGAAAATGGAGATAAGAAATATCCTTAAGAAAAGGAATCACTGCATATAAGATCTGTAGAATTTGATAAAGCCTTAAAGTTTTCTCTGTCTTGGTGTTACGTTGTTTACCTCTACCATCGAAGGAAACACTTTTGTTGTGGGAGGAAGGAAGGTA
>PVKE010004115.1:0-46383 GCA_004027555.1 Craseonycteris thonglongyai
CTTCCCTCTCTCTTTCTCTCTCTCTCTCTCTCTCTCTCTCTCTCTCTCTCTCTCTCTCTCTCTCTCTCTCTCTCTCTCTCTCTGTCAAAACAATAAAATAAAATGAAAATAAATAAAATAAAAATGTCACTTAGTTATCACTTTAGTAGCTTCATTAAATAATTTCCTATACAGGTGATGATGCACTCCATTTTTTCTCCAGAATAAGTAACCCTGAACTCAAAGAATAGGAACTAATTAGATCTCAGGACAAGAAATCTAAATTCTAACCCATTCTTTTACTGATTCTGTGAATCACCCTTCACAAAATTAAGCCCATAGTCCCACCATAGCCTATAAGAATATTTATAATTTGCAGATATTAGTGCGTTAATGAGCATATATTCTCCTTGGGTGTTTATATTTTAAAAGAAAACTTAAGGACAGAAAAAAAACAAACTTATTAATAAACTGTTAATAAAATCCTTTTAAAACACAGTGAAAGGAAATTATTTGCTTCCCAGAAACTGATGATTTCTTTGTGTGGAGGATGAAAATAATGCTTTGAGTGTCAAAAAATATAGAGCCACATTTACAGCCTACTTTTGTTAATTTTCTCATTCCTGACCTTCTATTATGATTATATTTCCTCCAGTCCTGAATTTTTATAAGCTGTGTTGCTTTCTCGGGAATAAAGATATGTGCATAATACCAGCACTGCTGTGTCTTCCAAGATTTGTTCCCTACCATCACCACCACCCAATTCCATCAGCCCATAAACAGCTTGGAAGTTTTCCCTTTTCAGCTTTCCTCCTTCCATACTTAAGCTTCCATATGTATAATATCATTCTCCTACTTGAAGAAAAAATAATTCAGAGTAATCCTTACAAACTTGTGAAATAAGATCAGTCCGTGTTCTTTTTCTCCTTTCTTCTTAGAGTCCTCACAGCTTCAGCCTTCCAGGAACTCCACCCTAGGGATCTCAAGTCTCCACACAGCCCCAGCCTCCCCTTAGCTTCACTGCCTCGTTTTCACCAAACTTCATTCCTGCTCCAAAACTTGTTTGGAATTGCTCATTTACATAATAAAATAACTTAGTAGCAAAGCTTGAAATGGCTTTATGGAGTTAGTGTTGGTCTCTTAGTATGACCTTGACATTGAACTAAGGCAAATTTCCCTGCGAGTGCAGCTGGGCAGTGTTTTCTAATATACACTAGGCTTGCATCTCATCACATGTACTCAAGCGAAAAATAATAATAGCAATAACTGGATTTCCTGTAACACACGCACATGTATCTCAAAAAGCATAAGGTACAAAATTCACATTAATTATATGTATTTTAATTATTTCTGGAACAGCATTCTGAAGAAACACTCTAGGTTCATTTCTTGTCAAATAGGAAATGGTGTGTTTTTCCTTTAATTTTTGTTCATATTAAATATAGAGTATTAATTGATCTAAATATTTCTGGTAGAGGTTCCACATTTCTAATTAAATCCCAAATAGGCCTCACTTATTACAAAAAAAGTGAACTAAGGCCTAACTCTAAACTAAAACAGACAAAATGCTGCATCTTGACAAAAGTCAAGCACCATTGGTATGCCTTCCTAAATTTCAAGTCAAACAACTCTCAGGTTGCACAATGGCTCTTATTCAGTGGGATTGCTGGTCTTCTAAATGCTGAAGATTTTTATTTTGCCCTTTGTATGATTTTATAAATAAATAGCACACTTAAACAAACACCTTTCTGCATGATCCTAATATTCTCTCATTATCTTTTAGTTCTGTAGTATTCAACATTCATTCCTCTTTGTTTTTAAAAAGTATTTTTAAACAACTTGAAGTTAACATTAGGCATAAACAGTTCTATTTGACTTACATTTGTGTTATCTTGAAGAATAATTTCTCTAAATTTCTATGTTGGGAAAAATACTACTCCACTTTACCTCTAGATGTATTCAAAATGAGTTTAATAAATCTTGTTCTTTTATTTTAAGTTTTAAGACATAGCAACTAATTACCATTATCCAGCAGGCAATAATTATGGAAACAGTTATTTCAATAAGATCTCACAAATGAAAGGGTTTTCTGGATTAACATTGTAAAAATTTTACAGTCCTGAATTGTTTCTTGATTATTCTACTATTAGTTATTTAAACAACATATCTCAGAAAAAAATAGAGATGGCATTTTACATTTGTCCAACTTACTAACTTAATAACCAGATATGAAGGCAGTAGGATGACATGTCATTTTCCCCGATATTGAAATGAAATTTTTCAGAAAATCATTCACATACAGGAAAATTCACTTAATTATATACTCTACCATTATTTTGAAAGTTCATCAAAGCAAAAGGAATCTCACAATAACCAAAAAGATGCTTAAATCTTATGAAATTTGGTCTGGATATAGAAGGCAATATTTTATAATGATATAAACTGTGAAATTATAACCATAGTTTTTACCTAGAAAAAATATTTTTTTAGTGGCAAGGTTTTGGTTCGGTCCAAAATTTTTTTATTTTTAAAATAACCTCTAACTAAGCAGTTACTTACCAATTGATTCCCAAATATTTAACTGAATATCAAGTATTTTTTGCCTGCACATATCATGCCAACAATTTAAGATTAATTGCTAAAGTATTTGAGATTTTCTTTAAAATTAATTTATGTTTAGAGCTAGCATTTTCTTTTTACTGTTATTAAAATAGTCATTGATCACATCAGTCAATATTAATAAATTATAAAACCAAATTATGTAAGTAGACAAGCTGCTGAAGCTAACAATAACATTGGTTGGGAGGTGGAAAAGTGTAAATTGTCTTTTTAACTGAAACCTCTGCAAGATAAAGAAACAAAAAGAACTCCAAAGCATATTCCAAATAGAATTACATGACCAAAAAGAGTTCTTTGCATAGATCAAAGTGCTTCCAGTCTAAGGTGTATGTGTAGAACCCTATATGTAGAACCTATATTCAGTTTATGGGGAAAGTTGGCATATTCACCTGACAGATTTTTCAGAGTTTACCATTAAGCTACTAGCAATGTAGAAGGCTTTTAACAAGATAGCTAAATTTCTGGTTGGTAACATTAAGACTTGGAAAAAATTAAATAGAGTACTACAAATAAAAAGAATTAATTTTTTTTCTACCCACAAAATGTTTTGTTCTGCTTTTGAATCTGTGCCACTTCCTGCCCAAAACACTTATTTAGAACTGCTCTTTTGTGTTAATTGTTTTTCCAATTTCACTAGATGATCTCAGAAACCAACAGGGATTTAAATGATCACGAACCATGATAGTCAAATTGATGTTCTATTAAAGAAAAGATAACTTACATTTGTAACACTAGTTATAAATGATAAAAAGACATTAAACACTTTTAATAGAAGCAAAATTGCCTAAAAAACTCCGTTTTATCAGGTTAACCTTCTAGAATTTCTCAAACCAAATTGTTCTACAAAACCAAAGCCCCTGTCCGAGTCAGTTTATAAAAATCGCCAATTCAAAATGCTACTATTTGTCCTTCCCATTTAACATGTTTAAATGGGCTCTTGTCCTTTTTGTGTTTTAGCTGAATTTCTGTGCTGTACATTGTTCTTCCAGCTCAAAAGCCTCCTGTGTGGCAGAGGGCTTGGCAGCCTGGAGAAAGGCTGTGAGCATTGTTGAATTCAGCGCAGTGCATTTGGTAACACAAGGAGAGCATGAATAATATTTAGAGATCTAGCACACCTTAGTGGAAACAATTATAACTACAACTGCTTTGAAGATATTTAAATTTTTAATTTCATTGTTATAGGGAAAGTCCATCTTACCTAAATTAGGGGGACTTTGTTCAGGTATTTTTTTTTTTTCTAACTTGACAGTGTTTCTTCCTCAGAGTCCCCACAGATGAAAAGATAAATGTGATCATAAATTTCTAAAAGTAGAAATCATAATTTTTTTTTCAGAATATCTGTAAATATGTGTACAAGCCCACTGAAGCTATCAAATTAAAGGTAAATCCATTTTATTTGCCATTATGGTCAAATAGAAAGTGTCAGATATTTCTTGTTAAATGATTGCTGTGCATTTGACCTGCAAAAGCTTGTCAGGTCAGCTCTTGGGATGCTTCAAAGACTTGGTTTCAAATAGGTTGTACATGTTCTGCCATTAATGGTTGACCCCATTTACTTCATACTACTAAAATGTCATCAAGAAAAAGAGAGAAGACATCATAAATATTCTACTATCTAGACAACTTTAAGAGCTTTCGATTATATCTCCTGTTCCATCATTCTCCATCTTAGAATTGGGAAATATAAAGTATTCAAAAATAAGGACAAAATATTATTTCAAAATCAGAAAAAAAAAAATTAGCCCTGTTCATCTATACATTTTTCACACATATATTTCCAGAAATCAGAATGTAATATTTATGGAACCACAAGTAAAATACACTTGGTTATTATCCAGTCATTTCAACTATCTGCCACATGACTGAAAACTAGGAAATAAATAATGCTTATCAACAATTAAATATTTCAGAGCAGAGGACTTCCAAAAAGACAGGATAAGAAGCAAATGTTCTCTCCAAAAAGGAATAATAAAGCTAAAGAAAACTGTCAAGAAATAATAATAATAAATTCAAGATTTTAGAAATTGACCAAAAGCCTACCGATAATTGAGATGTATTTATTCAAGAAAAGCCTCCAGAGAGAAGTGTAGATGATATTGGTATTGTCTGGGGCTGCTTCCTCTCACATTGTCCTTCAGCTTTGTTGGCCTGGTAGATATACGAGGGCTGTCTGGAAAAATATCCAGCCATAAATGCCTCTGTTTTTCATATTACATGGCTGGACACTTTTGGGACAGCCCTCATACGAGGGCTGGAAAGCTGTGAAAAACAGCAGCTTTGCCGTTAGAGGGGGATCACTTGATTTGGAGTAAAGCACTGAACAGCTCCATTGCTGTGGGCATTGACCAGAATCTAACAATCTCTCGGATAAACAAACAGGGAAGGTCTATGACAAAGCTATCCTGAGGTTGTAGTTCTGGTCAGAGCAAGCAACAAATCGGCAGGCAAGCTAGAAAAGTAACAAGAAGGCTAGAGAATGAGGCAACCTTAGTCTCACTGTTTCATTCAAGCCGGACTTGGTAAGTTCTCACAAGTCTCTGGAAAACGGAGGGCTGCCCATTTGCAGGAGAGACCAGAAATGGCCCTCACTATCCATTCCTCCCTGAATGACCACGAGGTCTTGTGCAGGCACAGATGAGAAATAAGAGGGCTTGTAAGAAAACAAAAGTTGCAACAGACTTACAAACTGCCTGAATTTTGAATATGTTCCCAAGCATATAGTTGTCACATCAATAAGAGAGTCAGAATCTCACTGGGTTGAGGTGTTTGAGCACAATTTCTGATCATTAGTTGAACACTAAGCAGTGTTGTCACAGAGACCACCCTGAAGAAGCCAGGCTTAAATATATAAACAAAAATGTTTATTGACTCTTTTTTCCCCCAAGTTCTAAGTAATCTTCATTGCTAACTATTTCTTGATGAAGAAAAAAGAAATACAATGATGATTGCAACTATATTCAGGACTTCACAGAACAAAGATGGCAATTGATATAAGAGAATAAGGAAATCAGAACATGACCTACCAAAAAGTATGGCTATTTAGTTTAGATATAAACAATATTACCTTTTAGATTTGTCCTGGGGACATCCCTGCATTTAAGAGTAGTACAATAATTAGATTTCATAATAATAAACCAAAACCCTAAAGATCTAACTTAATTTTAAATTCATGTAATTAATATCCATTCATGTGACAACCTTCTCACTTCTAAATTATTTTTTAAAGTATACATATGGTGGGATAATAGGCACAGGCAAAAATAGCATTGTCTTGGGCTTGGATCCTAAATTAAATATGTCACCACCACTGCCTTCAGTATTTCATACTTAAACTTTTTCTTTTCTCTCCCTCAGGAGGGATACATTCTCAAACAATTCCATTAGTGATGTCCAGGGGCTTTTACAACTCTAATGTGGTATAATAATATTTTTTAAAGGGTAAGAGGTATGTAATTCTTTTGTAAGGTAAAAGAAAGATTATGAAAGGGGAGTTAGAAAAGAAACCTGGAAAACCACAGAAAGGTTTGCCGGCAGACTAATTTCAGAAGAGTACAGTATATGTAGAAGTTGTAGATACAATAATTAATTTCATTATAATGATCCATGATAGTGTATACTCTAGAAAACCTTCAAGGTCTCCAGAAATATGTATACGTCAATTTGAAGTTTACTATATTTGAAGACTCTAGATACAGAGTCTGGTATCTTATTTTACTAACTATATATTTAGCTTAAATGGAGGGTTTTGTTTTTTGCTTTTTTCAATTCTCACCCTAGAGATGAAGAGCTAAGTGGTCACAAATATTAAATTCATATTTAAAAATGCATACGTGATGCCAAAAAATATTGGTAAATTGATGTGTAGCTCATAATGAAGTCAGTAACTACACAGTTGTTGTTTAAATCTATGACAGTTTCTCAGCCCCGCCACCATGGAAAGTTTAGCCAACAAATAATCTTTGTTGTGGGCACTGGCCTGTGCATTGTAGGACATATAGCAGCATCCCTGACCTCTACCTACTAGATGCCAGTAGCCCCCCAATCCCACCCTACCCCATGTGACAGCCAAAAATATCTCCAGACATTGCCAAACGCCCCTGACAGACAAAATCGCCTCCAGATAAGAACCACTGTACTAGGACGATATTGCACGGTCTTACCTAGGAGCACATGGAAAATTGGTTTTTGTTTGTTTTTGTTTTTAACCATAATCTAATTTTTTGAGATGTAAGTCATATTATCTTAGTTTCAGGTATCCAACACAATGACTCAACATTTGTATATATCGTGAAATGACCACCACAATGTGTCTTAACATGTACCACCATAGTTCTGTTTTTTTCTTGTGAGAACTTTTAAGATTTACTCTCTTAACAATTTTTCAATATACAATATAGTATTATTAACTATAGCTGCCATAATGTACATTACATCCCCAGGACTTATTTTATATCTGGTGGTTTTTACCTTTTAATCACCCTCACCCATTTCACTCACTCCTCCGACTCCCCTCCCTCTGACAACCACTAATCTGTTCTATGTATCTGAGTTCAGTTTTTGTTTTTTATATTCCATGTATAAGGGAGATCACACAGTACTTGCCTTTCTCTGTCTGGCCTATTTCACTTAGCATAATGCCTCAAGGTCCATCCATGTTGTCACAAATGGCAAGATTTCCTTCTTTTTATGGCTGAATAATATTCGATCATATGTATATGAGGGCTGTCTGGAAAAGATCCAACCATTGTCAACATAATAAGAATGGTTACGTGGCTGGATATTTACCAGACCACCTTTCTCTACACCACATTTTCTTTATCCATTCATCCATCAGTGGATACTTCAGTTACTTTCATGTCTTAGCTACTGTAAATAATACTGCAATGAACAAGGCAATGAACATAAATTTTTGAGTTAGAGTTTCCATTTCTTTCCATATAATCTAATTATTCCTGGTGGGTTGTCTATGTTATGATAAGCTTCTTCAAATTAAAACAATTTAGACCACTTGATCAAAATTGTCTTATTTGGAACAATGTCTCACAGGAAGCTCTAAGAAGAGGAAGAAAATCATTCTGAGTTTATTTCTTTCAAAAATTATGTTACTAAAAGCTATGGCAGCTCTATGCAGTAGAGAGCTATCTATCCCATAATAATGTTTTTTTCTTTCCTTTAACAGAATAATGGACACATTTACCCTTTTGTTTCTTTTTTCTTTCAATGGAAAAAGTAAGCACTTTAATGGAGACAGGAAAGCAGCAGTCTCCAACCCCTGTAATGTGTTCCAAGAATTCTATTCTGATCCACTGGATTGTGTCCTCATAAGCCATATAAGAACTACTTACATCCTTCTCATTAAGTTAATCAGCTTCCAACCGTAAAAAGAAAATAGAAGTCCAACTGCCCATTTATGAGATGCCTTACAAAAGCTACACATTTTTTTTTAATCTACAACTCATTCAATTTACATGTTATTTTTGAGCATCAATAGTTCTTCTGATATTGGGGCAAGAAAAAATGATTTATATACATATAACATATTGATATCAAAAAAATTTTATCTCTTATTTATTATCATCTTTGTTCTGAAATTGTTTATGTGGTCAAAGTTATAATTTACACCTGACTGCCTTCTTCTACTACCCACTCCTTAGTCTCTTTGCCTTCTCCTACTACCCATTCCTTAGTCTCTTCTACAGCAAGCCCCTCAGCTGGTCATGGTTCTTCGCCTGGAAGCTGACTCAAACCTTCATTCCTAATGGATTCAGATCATTGGCATCCTGTCTTAGGTTATAGTTTTCCATTGACTTTATTTTATTTATTTATTTATTTTTAAGATTTATTTTTATTGTTTTTGACAGAGAGAGAGATATACAGAAACAAAGAGAAGGGGGAGGGCCCAGAACAGTCCCCACAGTTGCACATCATCGGTTTTTCCACAGGTGGGCACGGGGCTGCACAGAGCAGGAACTGGGCCGGGGTCTCACCCCGGCGAGAACTGAACTGGGGGGACTCCCCAGCCCAGCACATGGTTCCACACAGGCTGGGGCTGGGACCCGATCCTCTGTTCCCGGGGCTGCAAAGTGAGCGCTCAACCCACCAAGCCATCCCAGCTTCCCCTCCATTGACTTTAATCAGAGAGCATGGGAATAATAAGTGGCACTTCAGGGGATCTACTGCATTCCAGAAATATTCTTCCTTATCCCTATTAGACAGAGCAACATAATTTCTTCTTTACAGTCAAAATCAATCACACAAAACAGTGAAGTGACACCATTCTTTGCTTTACTGGCCTGAATAGTCCAAAGGTCAAATGGTAGACTCAATTTCCCGTTTAGTGGAACCATTGTTGTATTCTCTGATAAAGGTGTTCCTCCCTTGGGAGCTAAAACTTCTAGGCCAGTAGAGCCCAAAATTGTGAGAAAGACAAACAAGAAAATATTGTGAGTGGATCTTCATGGTTAACAGTCAGAGGATCAACTCCCACGTTCGCCCTTTGGTTAAGACTGGCTATGTGAAAAACCATACCATATGTTGGTCACTGATTTAGAACATACACTGTATCCTAAAAAAAAATATATCATAAACCTGTCAGGTGTTGCTATATAGCTGGCACCATAACAGAGCTTTAAAAGCCATTCCATTATTGTGTTGGGCCAGCCACTTCAGGATAAGGAAAATGTGGTAATGACAGTGAGTTACATGAGCATGAGCCCCTCACTGAACTTCATTTGCTGTAACATAAGTTTTGTGGTCAGAAGCAATGTTGTATGGAATGCAATGACTCTTAATAAGATATTCAATAAGTTCATTAATGATAGTTTTTGTAGAAGTATTGCAGAATACAAAAAAGTTAAGGTATAGTCCAATGAGAACAAACGCTACCTCTTCCATGAAAGAAATGGTTCTATGTAACCAGCCTCCCACCAGGTAATCAAGTAATGCTCTCCAGGAAGGGTGACATGTTAGAGACTCAATGTTCATCTCCACTGTTGGCGAGTTAGATATTCTATGAAGCCAGATGGGCCTTGGTGAGTGAAAAATCCATGGTGCTGAGCCCATGTATAATCTCAATCCATGTTGCCATTATTACTTTTTCCATGAACCCATTGAACAAGAGTAAGGGTGTTTGGTTTAAGAAGCTGACTTATGCCCAGAGAACAGGTCATCTTGTCTACCTAGTATTACAATTTTCCTCTGCAGAAATTGCTCTTTAGTGATAATTCACATGGGACACAAATATAAATATTCTGTGCCCATTCTGAGAAGCCTATTGATACACTTTTCCCCCTAACCTCTGTATCACTTATTTTCCAGTCATTCCTTTCTAGTCCCTAACCCCATCAAGCCAAAGTATTTGCTTTCCATGAAAAAATATAGATCTGTACCTCCAGCCATCTCTCCTGGAAAAATGAACAACAAGGTCCACAGAACTGCTTGAAATTCTTCCAACTAAGATCTTCCTTCTCCAATGACATTAGGGCCCCCGCAAAGTCAGGTTATAGTACTGCAGCTATCCACATCCTGGTGATATCAGCATAACATGAATAACTATCTTCCTTAGCCATCAGATCATAGAAAAATTCCCATTAGATCCTCAGTGCAGGGTGAAAGAAAGGAGGCAATGCAGAGGGAGTTTACCCTGGCCACCCGATCCACTTGCATATTCAATTTATGCTTTCACTCCCAACTTAAGCCCAATCTCAATACATATAACTGCTGTTTGGTGATGGAGTGTTACTGTGCACACTAACTCATGTCTTTTCTGCTTTTGAGAACTAGTTTGTCCATAGGCCATCAAGCTATTAATATCATGCAATGTCAGCTTCCATCATAAATTGGATCAGGCACCCATACACACCCAGTTTATGATGGGAAGCTCAGGTTCTTTAATAGCTTGGTGGCTACAGTTAAGTGGGTTCTCAATATAAGAATAGTTACCTACAGAGGATAGTATAGCTTTGCTCCTAAAGGTCACTGTGTTCTGATTTACCTATAATATCCGACTAAAGACCCCACACAGTAACCCTATCCACCACTGACCCTTCCAGCACCGTCATATATCCTATATTTGCCCAGTTGGCAGACAACTTGCAGAGAAATCTTGACTTATGGATCTTCATATGCTTGGCATCTTTCAATACTAGGAATTTTTCAAGTTACCTGGTAAATGGTTCAGAATAGCACACCTAGGAATGATGTATGTGTTACCTTTAAAGTCCATACAAGCATTATACCTCTTACTTTGTGGTAGAAGGAGTAAAAATGCAGAAATTTCTCTTTAGGCCTGGGAAAACTATGTGGAGGTTTCCCAGACACTGAATCTATAGAAATTTTACTATAGTGTCAATTCTGTAGGATTTATCTTCCACTCTCTGGCATAGCTATGTCTTAACAAGGTGTCTAGAGTCATTACTACCCTTCATCACCATAGCCAATCAGCATGCTGTCTTCAATGTAATGGTTCAATGTGATGGAATGGAAGGGTGATCATGGTCCCTGCAGACTCGATTATAACATGCAGCTTAAGAGCTGAAGTAGTCCTTTGTGTTTGTGTCTCTTCTTATAAAGACAACAGTTATATTGGATTAAGGACCCATCTTACTACAGTATGACCTCATCTAGTCTAATTACATCTATAACAGCCTTATTTCCAAATAAAGTCACAATATGAAGTACTTAGGGTTAGGACTTCATATCTTTCAGGGGTATACAATTTAACACATAACAAAATAGATAAACAACCAGCCAGTCTCAGCATGGCTTTCCTGAAAAGCGGAGCCTGTGATAAGACTCGTGAGCAGGTTAGCTTAAATATCATAAGAGAATTAAATGCCTTGGTGCTTTTCAGGAAGTGATGCATGCCAGTAAGCAGGGTGAGGGGATGAAAAGAGGGAGATAGAGGAGGAAGAGCCAATACAAAAGTATGCTGTTGAGACTGCTACCGTGGACACGAGGGGTGTGATTCTGCTTGGACTTCCAGAAAAGTGTACAGAATGCTGCCCAGAATTACATGCTAGAAGGATGAAAACAGGGGCACTTATGCAGCTGCTCTCACCCCTCATTGTCTAAGGGGAAGTTAACTCCCTCACACTTACTAAGCCAATGGACATGAACACAGCAAGCTTCAGGGACACAACCACATCGAAGGCATTGCAGGGCAGAGAAAAGATTGAGCCCGTCAACCTGAAGTGAGAGAGAGCCCGCTCAGTTCTCACCCTGGCCACAGCTAAATCAGAGATGAGACTGAGTGGCTGTGAACCAGGCCTCCAGATTATCTCTTCTCAGGATGTGAATTCGGGTTCAGAATCTATAATCGTTGGCTGGTGGCACTTGAACCAACAAAAATTGTAGGTGCCTACAAGAGCCACAGTGGAAACACAATTTTGTTCTGAAGAAATAGTAAACATACAGCAATATCAATAAAGCATAAATACAAAAGATGCAAAGAGTAGAAAGTGTGCTTTTCACAATCAAATGAGAGCTAGAAATCAGTCTGCTTTGCTGCCTACCTTATCTCCTGGTTCAGGGTTCTCACAAAAACCACTGATCAACTTCCTTTGGTGTCCACAGGACAACTCCATATCCTCCCAATAAATGCCTCTTTTTGATTTGTAGCCCAGATGTTATATGAAGCTTCTCTGCCACTCAAGGTCTGAATAAACTTACATCCAACTCTATATTTGTAGAGATTTAAACACCCATTCCAGAATTACCATGAATATTCCGATTACTCTGAATATTATGCATCCTGTGTTAAACTAAGCATGAATAAATAAAGCATTATGGATGCACGGGAAAAACTGGAGTTGCATATGCAGCCTATCTGAGTGCAACTAGGGAAACAGGCTCATTACTGCCAAATTTTATAAGATGGGCAAGAAAGTTGGATCTTTATTAAAATTTCTCCAGTTTTAAAAATTTAAATGTTTTTATCACATCTGTGGGCCAGAGCTGACCTTGTGGTTTCAACCTCTGTCATGTACCTGGAGCCCACATTGGCCTCCAGGCTCCTGTGCTTTCTTCAGAATCTGCTGACCCAACCATCTTGTTCCTCAGGTGGAATTCAGCCCTTTCATTGATTTCCACAGCACAAAACAATCTCAATGAGAACTTTTCTCACTCACACACACACAAATGATATTGTATGAATATGGTCTGACTCCACTTCCATGAGTAACCAAATTTATACAGACAGAAAATAGGATCATGGTTGCCAACGGCTGGGAGGAAGTGGAATGGGGATTTACTGTTTAATAAGTATAGACTCTCAATTTGGGATGAGGAAAAAATTCTGGAGATGAATGGTGGTGGTAGCTGCACAACAGTGTGAATGTACTTAATACCACTGAACTTTACACTTAAAAAATGCTTCAAATGCTAAGTTTTGTGTTATGTGTATTTTACCATAATTATTAAAATTTTAAAAAAATGTTAATAATCTTCCATTAAGTGCTTTATGGAAGATTTTGGAAAGTTCCAAGGAGGATTCACATTATGCAAATGTAGTCTTCTATACTCCTCCCTGTCCCTCTTCCCACTTCTGTCCCTCTCACCCTCTTCTTCATTGCCCCAGCACTGTCACCTCCTCTGTTACAAAGATCATTATTATTCTAAATAAAGACACTTTTACACAAAATAATTACCGAATTTTCCGGCATATAAGATGACCGGGCGTATAAGATGACCCCTAATTTTACAGTTAAAACATAGGTTTAGGCCTATATTCGCTGTATAAGACTACAGCCTCGGAAGTGGGGGGTAGTCTTATACAGCGAATATAGGCCTAAACCTATGTTTTAACTGTAAAATTAGGGGGTCGTCTTATACGCCTGGTCGTCTTATACGCCTGGTCGTCTTATACGCCAGAAAATATGGTATGGTGATTACTATTAGAAAAATTAGTGTCTCCTCCCCATTAAATGTTAGTTAGAATGACTGACTTTCTAATTTCTCAGGACAAAAATTATCTCTGACCAAAGCACAAGTACTTATATACATATTTTGTAGAAAGAGTAAGATGATCTTCCTTGAGACAATCTTTAACCTATGCATGTGTGGTATTATCCTCAGAGAATTGTAGCATAGTAAATGGGACATATCACACGTTAATATTTCCATATCTCTAAACTGTGTTACAGCAGAGATAGAAAAGATGAGATGTTGGAGAGATATTAAAATAGAACTTTCATCTTTTGGCTTCTACATTAGCAACATATTAGGGAGCCATGTCTAGTTATCTGAAAACAGCAGGAAGGAGAGCTGTCGCCTCTCTAATTTAATACCAAACTCCCAGGAGTAGTTTGCTGTCAGAGTTTTATCATGTATTATGGAGACAAGTATTGGCAGGTTTCCACAAGATCCATATAAGCTTTTATCTCTTCCCTGGATCAGGTCATGTGACCCATAGCTGGATCCTTACATAGGCTTTTACCATCCTTTTAGTAATACACTTGGTGATTGAGTTGAGTCCCATAAATCTAGTCCAGTTACAACCCCACTGGAATTTTATCCCGTTGATCCCCAACCATCTACCACATATGTGCATTAGCATTTCATAAAAGCTCTATTTACAGATCTCCTAAAAGCTTTCTCTCATGAAGACTAGAGTCTTTGAAGACTTTATCTTTCTCAGTAACTGAAAATAGTTATTAAACCTTAATCATAATCCAAAAGCAGAAGATGACTAACTTCTATTGTCTGTACTAAAATTCCACACTATGTTATTCAAGCAGCAACAATATACCAAAGTTATTAATAGGTGGCCCTGCCTTAATATTCTTCATTCTTATCTACTCTTATAAAATCACAAAATATCAGTATTTGAAGATTGGTTAAAAATTAGCTAATCCAAGGGTTACAGATTGTCCATCCAGAGGACAAATCTGTTTTACAGAGATGTGCTGTTTAACACACATAACCTTTTTAAATCTTTTGAATTATTTATCACATTTTAAAATGTAGAGAAGGCACGTCGATATTTGAAGATGTGGCAAAGCCAGGCAGGTTTTCCGGTGTAATAACAGTGGGCTGGAGCCTGGAAGCCACTGACATCTGTGGACAGGACATGCATCCCCTACTTTCCCATAGTCCTCATCCTGCTGCACTGGCTCTTGCCACGTGCTTTCTCCGTTTGGGCCCCCTGCTTAAATCTCAGAGGTATTTGAAAACTTGACTTGCATCACTTTAGAAATTAGAAAATATGAGATTATAAATGCTAAATGACTCCCTTAAGAGTGAACAGAAGTTAGAAGCCACATCTTGTGTCTATACAAATTTCTTGTGGGCCTTGAAATTTATTCCTCATAGAATACTACAGTGTTCTAAGGGACACATTTTGGGGACATCTTTACTATATTACAATATTTCTTCCTGTAAAGTTTTTTTGAATACTTTGTTACCTCTATCTTTAACACAAGTTTCCATTTAAGCAATTAATAATCAAAAATAATTAGTTTTAAATATCTAAAATAATGATTGCCTAATTCTTTTTTTTTTAAGAATCATTTTATTTTTATTTCACAGACAGGGAGAAACAGAGAGAAGAGGGAGGTCCCAGAGCAGTTTCCACAGTTGTACATCAGTTTTCAATATGATTTTGTTCCACACAGGTGGGCGGGGGGCTGCGCAGGGCAGGAACTGGGCTGGGGGCCTCCCAAATGGGAGGCACACCCTCTCAAGCCACAAGCTGAACAGGGGAGGGACGAAGGCAAGAACTAAACTGGGGACCCCTTGCATGGGATGCACACCCCAGATCAGCACATGGGTCTGCACGGGCCAGGGCCAGGATTCAACCCTTGGTCCCTGGGGCTGTAAATCGAGCGCTTAATCTGCTGAGCCATCCCAGCTTCCCCTGAATGCCTAATTCTTATTCAACATTATCGTCCAGTAGTCTTATGGGCCATAAATGTTAAAGGAGGTTCTTCAAATTAAAGGAAAAACATACTAGAGGTAAACTCAAATCCTCAGGTAGAAATCAACACATCATAAAATAATAAGTATCTATGTAAATATACAAAGTTATTCATCTCTTGTATTTTAAAATACATGACTGTTTACAGCAAAATTATGACATTGATTTGTGGGTTTTATAATATATGTAGATGTAATATACCGGTATATATAACATGTATTGCATAAAGTACAGCGTAAAAAGTGAATATATATATCCAATTGCAAATGTTTCTATATATCATTTAAAGTAGTGCAATATTGTCCCAAGTAAGGATGTTTATTATAATACCTAAAGCAACTACTAAAAACAAAGCATTATTACATATTCTATAAAACATTCAAATAAACTATTGAAAATATTTTTGCTCCCCATCTTATGACCTTGAATTTAGTGTGTTTAGTTCAATAGAAAGATGTTTTCATCAGAGAATATGGGACAGCCCTGGGGAGCTGTAGAAACTGTCCCTCAACTACTTTGAATTACTCATAACTCTGAAGCAGCAGGCAGAGAAAGGAGATTACTTTTCTTGGAGGAGAGGTTGATATAAGCTACCTGGGAAAAATAGAGTTACTGATGTATATTAGGGATTTTAAAAAAGGCTGTTTGGAACCCAAGGAATTCCCTGGGACATCTCTTAATACTTTTATGTGATTTAGGCTTAATGATTACTTATAAAGGCAAGCATGTAGCAGATATGCTTTACATTGCTCTATTTTTTCTTCTCATCCCGCTATTACATTTTATGAAGAACATTAATTGTGAATCATCTATGTTTCAATAAGAATGTCACTGGATTGATATTATCCCATCATGACACAATAGCTATTAAAAATGTATTTGTCTCCTTGGGTTGGAAATATAAGCTTACTACCTAGACAAAAAGAAAAAAAAGGGGGGCGGGGAGAGTGAATACAAAAAGGTTGAACTGTACCAAAAATCTTTCATTTTTCCCTTCTCTGACATTCACTTGGCTCCAAGAAGCTGACCTATATCCAGATTCCCAGGCCTTCTGTGTTCCAATGAATATTCTTGGTAGGAGAGTTTATGGAGGAAGAAAAGTGAAACCAGTTTGTTTATTCCTCTAAATCCCTCTTTGCAAGGTCACCTTAAGCTGGCTACATCCTCCATCCAAAAGTCAATACCTCCTTCATGGTGACAATTTACACAGCCTTTTCAAGTTCTAGAAACCATTTCCTCTTGTTGCTTTAGACCTAGAGGTTGGTGACATCTTGGTTACTACTAAGCTTCAAATCACTGCACCATCCCTAATGGTTCTCTTTCCTGCACCTTTGTAAATAGTCCCTTTGTAATCAAACCTTCCTTGAATTTCCTATTTTGAATATACTGTTCTTATTGAGACCAGACTGTAACAAGAGTCATGTTTTATTTGTGTAGTATTGCTAAATTAAAATAAATGAAGTGAAATACTAGATGAATGTAAATAATATGCACAATTATTACAAGTTAAAAGGGATTTCAGCTCTAAGCAATTTATCAAAAGAGATTCCTAAATGAACACACTTTTCTCTCTAAGATGAATTATAGTAAGATCTATTATAATCCTTTCACCCCAACCAAACATATTTTCCTACTTCCTCATCTCTTTTAAAGATTTTTTTCTATTTCATTAAATTAATATAAGCACTGCTGTTTCTTTTTCCATCTATATGCCCTTTTTCTAGAAACAACAATTCTAACCTTGTATCATTTTTGTTTGATTTTTACTTCCATATCTTTTAATGATATGCTTTTTATCCTATTTCTTAATTTGCAATTTTTAGATATAATCTAATTTGTTATAATAAATGAAGAATGAGCTGGCTTTTCACCAGCCCTCTTCCAACCAGTTGTTAAATTTCTATTTTGAGTTCCTCATGTAGTTACTTTGTAGCCTTAGTGAAATAACAACATCTTATTTCAACAGCTGTGGACAGTATATTTTATAGCAGTAAACCAAATGCATACTTTGGCCAAATACCAAGACAAACCCAAACATGCTGCATCCATAATTTTTCTTCCCACTTTTTAACATGATATTTATGACCATAGTTTTCATCTTAGCACCACTCTGTTCTTTTCTCCTGAAACTTCTAGCATCTGCATAGTAACGTTTGCAATGGAAATGTTAATGTGATTTATATATGATTAATTCTTCCATACTTTATATGTAGGTTGATGGAAAAGAGGAAAGTCAATAAGAATATTAAGAATGTACATATGGTGTCCTGCAGATCCAAGCAGTGAACATTGATTATTGTGGTATGTTTTTAACAGATTTTATCTTCAATTGTAGTTATTTTTCTTACCTTTATCCCAGTATCAATAGATATAAAATAGTAATAGGTGCTCTATTGAATCACCATTTCTCTTGCTGTCTCAGTTTACATTGGCTGAACTCCAGGCCTGCTGCATAACTCTAATTCTGGAGTTTCCCTTTGCTGTTCTTCTAGAGACAAACTAGCTCTACTATTCAAGGATGTCAAGATTTTTCAGTCTTATTTTTCTTCCTCATTTGAATATAGTCCAAACTTAAATAACCTTTCTTTCAAAGGTGCAGAAAATATTTTATGAAACTTGTGACATTACTCATTAGAATTTTAGAGCTATTTTTTCACTGTCTTCTAACACTCAACATTGTTGACAGAAAATGTGATATTACACTTGTCATTGTAGGTCACATTATTTTGCTCAAGAAAAATTTTAGAATCTTGTCTTTTTCCTTAGTAATTTAAATTTTCACAATGACATGTCTTGGGATGTATAATATCTTCATTCACTGTGCCAGGAACTCAGCGCAGTCTGTAGTTAATTGCAAGTTTCAGCACTGAAAAATAAACTTGTATTTTATTTTTTTATTTTTTTATTTTTTTTTTACAGTGTTCTTCATTTCATTTTTTTCATTCTGTCTTTCTGGAATTCTGGGTTTCAGATTATGTTTTTTGTTTGTTGGTTGGTTTTAGCTTTGTTCTATGTTCCGGGCAATTTCTTATCTTTATCTTGTAAAGTTTCTATTAAATTATTTTCCTAGCAATTTTTTGGTATTTTGGGATTGGTGCCTTGGACAGTTACCTTGAAAGTCACTATATAAAGTCATGGAGGGTACCAGACATCCACCTAGGATGAGAGAAGGAGGAGCTGGAAGGGAAAAAATGAAAGAACTCTTTATGATATCAGGCGAGAATCCCATAGACTTCCAACATAACCATACAAAGTATGTGAGTAAACAAGAAAGTCAAATGAAATGGACATCTATTAAATTATCTATCTAGCACTGTTATTTTTATTCTTTTTTAAGGACAAACTTTTAATGTAGATATTCTTCCTGTATTACAGATCAGGAAACTGTCAGCGAGATTCATTGACTTAACTGACACAATATATGGTGAAGCTGGTGTTTAACCATGGTCTTCTGATTTTAAGAACCATGCTCATTTCACAATACCATATCGCATGCATGAAAAGATTACTGTGCTAAGCTGAATTCTTAGTCTTTAGTTGAAGAGAATATTTAGTAACTTTATATGCCAGCTTTCTTAGCATCGCCAAGAAAGCCATCATGTTTGCATGTATAACCAACATGGGATCATCTAGATTATCATGTTACAAAAGTAATGACAACAAATTCTTCCTTTCACAAATAAATAGATCATAGTAGGTACTATAAAGTTAAAGGAGCAGTCTGTTATTGTTAAGGATTTGTAATATTAATAACCAAAAACATGATTCCAACTCTATCTTCTTTAGTAAAACTGTAATTCAAAACGGTGATAGGTATTGTAAGAATTATATTGGGTTTTGTTTTTAATTGGAAGCTAAAAGCCAGCTCTATCTAAAAGGTATAATAAAGACTTTAGTACAAATTTGTCTAGACTGGCAGATTTACTGAAGGTCATTTATTTACTAGTTATACATATCTCAAATAAAGTTGCTATATTAGTTTTCCATAATTGCTCTAACATATTATTATCAATTTAATGGCTTAAAACAACACAAAGGTATTTGCTTACTGATCTGGAGGTCTGAAGTCTAAAAGCAAATGTTGTGTTCTTATCTGGAGGCTTTAGAACAGGATTTGTTTCCTTGCTCATTTAGGTCATTAGAAAAATTTAGTTCCCAGTTGCTATAGGACTGAAGTCCCCATTTCCTTGCTGGCTATTGGCTGAGTGCCACTTCCAGCTTCCAGAGGACACTGTATTCCTTGACTCTTGGCCTCCATCCTCCATCTTCAAAACTAGCCAAGCTTCAAATCTCTCTTCCTTCTTCTGTCTCACCTCTCTGACCAAGTCCAGAAAGGCTCGTCACTTTTATGGACTTCTGTGATTAGATTGAGTCCAAACAGGTGATCTAGGATAATCTCCCCATTTGAAGGTCTGTCCTTTAACCATGTCTGCAAAGTCCCTTTTGCTAATATTCACAGGAGCCAGGCCTTAAGGTATGAGCAAATTTTGAGGGCCATTTTTCTGTCAACTTTGGCTACCAGATCACAGTAACTTTCAATCAAATAGACTTTACAGGAATTTAAACTCCTCACATCCATTTGCTACAATAAAATATATAAACATATTTTTTTTCCTCTTTTTGAACATTTTCTTTATTTTCTTTCCAAGGGAAATTTATTCTGTGTCCATATAATTTAGCAAATTAGTTTACACAAGAATTTTACTCCTATTAAATTTTTCAAACCATTTCATGAACAGCACGTCGGACAAGTTCTGTTTGCCTTATTTTCATTTCCCCATACAGCCATCTACTTACTGAACTTGATCTCAGAGAGATTTAGGGCTGCTTTCTCTTTTCTTGAATACTGAAATTACAATTTCACAGCAGATAGATTGCCAAAGGAATAAGAATCATTTGTACTGTTTGTGAGAAAATTAAGGTTTTCAATTTTACCAGAGATTATTTTGTATTTGAACAATGATTAGCTAGCTTTCAGTAGTGATATCTGACTCCTACTCACCCTTAATAAAACTTTTAAAATACTGCTTACTTAAAAATAGGCTTATTTTTTTCCAGTGACCAAGTAATTACCCAGCAAATGCATTATAGAAATCTCTAGTTCTCCTTTCCTCTCTCAATACTTTGTAACTCAGCTCCTACACTTAAATAAGTCAGAAGGATTAAGAAGTACAATTGGAAATCAGTTGGTATTGTTTTCTTTTTTAGTAACTCTAGTAAGGAATGGATATTTTGTTAAAATTATATGACAAATGAAACTTACCTATTTCTTTCTAGCTTTTTCCTTCAATGCCCTGAATAGGACTACTAAGTCTCATATTCCCTGTGCCCCTTTTCTATCCTTCTTCCACATGATTTTATGCACAACCTGCTTCGAAGATCATGTCGATTCAGATAACGCTCAAGCCTGCATTGCCAGACTGTACAGTAGCCCATTTCTTTAAAGATTTATTTTATTGTTTTTGACAGAGACAGACAGAGAGAAAGGGGAGCGCTCAGAGCAGTCTCCATAGTTGTACATCATCAGTTTTTGACATGGTTTCATTCAACACTGGTGAGCAGGCTGCACAGGGCAGGAACCAGGCTGGGGGCCTCCTGCATGGGAAGCAACCCCCTCAATCCAGGGTCCAAACTGAGGGAGGAGGGCGAGAACTGAACTGGGGGCTTCCTGCATGGGAAATACACCACAGTTCAGCATATTGGTCTACCTGGGCTGGGGCCAGGATTCGATCTTTAGTCCCCAGGGCTGAAAAGTGAGAACTTAACCTGCTGAGCCATCCTGGCTTCCCCCAGTAACCGATTTCCCATTCCTAATAAAGCTTGTATTTGAACACTCCTTATTAATTCAAACACACACTATCAAAGACTTTAGCCCTTGATTTTATTATTGTCATAATTACTGTACCTAAAGAGTAGAAGAGGGAGAACACAATGAAGGCAGTAAAAGAGGTTATTGATGAGAGTCTCAAAAATGAACAGAGCTAAGGAATGTAACCATGTGGTATCAGAAAGCGAACCAGCTCACTTCAGCCATGCTGAGTTCTGCACACATCTCAGGATGAAAGACAACTGAGGAGAGGTCATCAGTAAGTTGGCAAATGACTCTCCTAAAGGTAATTATAATATATGAGGGAGTATTTTCTGGACTATGTGGGGAAAGGCAGAAGGAATGGGTTGTGAAGAACAGAGACTGTAGCCAGTGTGAACAGTTGATGTTTTTTATGACACAAATCTGATCATATCTCCAGTGGCTATTTCTTGAGATGGGGCTTAATTCACGAGGCAGTTTATTACTATTGAGTCTTTCATATTATGGGCAAATGTTAACTACTGTTAGCTTTACAGAAATATGGACTAACACCTTTGTTCTTGATAATGTTCAGTGAGTTTCTTGTATGCCATCTAGGCCTACAGCAGTGTATGCCTGAGGGCCCAGCATATCCAATGTCAGTGTCAACCGCCTCACGAGGGTACCCTAAGGAAGCAGACGCATACAGCCAGCTTCATGGATTCTGCTTCCCTGATGTTGGCCTCAACCCAGGAGGCATAACTATAGACAAGTAGTAAATCAGGTATCACAAGCAAAGATCTTGAAGTTCAGAGAACCTGGAGAACACAGCTGTTCCAGCAATTCATTGCATGGTGCCTCCTAAGTCATCCTGGAACTGCTCGCTTCATTATCTGCCTATATTTGTTATCGCTTGCTGTGTAACAAATTACCTGAAAATGTAATGTCTTAAAGCAACAAGCAATTATCTCAGTGTCTGTGGGAGTGGAATTCTGGGGGCCATGGCCAGGAACTGAATCTCTATTAAGAACAAGGAGAAAACCAAGAGCTGCTTCTCAAAAAGAATAGTTATCTCTCAAAGAGAACGTTGCAATTCCCCTAGTAGGTCCTACCATAGACTTCATTTATACACAGGGTCTGGAAGAAATAACACCCATTTGTTATAAGCTAGTAATCTGTACCAAATCTTTTACTACCAAATCATAAGCATGTAATTCTGTAAGATAACAATATACTTTAAAAGGTGCATTACTTCTGCCAGACTCTGTAGATCTGCCATGGATATTTGAATTCCTTGGGTTTTAAAAGATACCCAGCTGGTCTGCTGGCCCAGCTAAAGAGCTTTCTTTTGCTCTGGAATCCACTCCACACTGCCAGGCAGCTTTCAGTCAGCCTTTCAGGCCACAGTTAGAGTTTTGGAGTAGATATAGATGCTCCTCCTAAAATACACAGAGAATCACCATGCATTCACACATTGTGCTGTGTTTTTAGTAGCAAAGAAAGGAAATCTCACATATATTGAAAAAACAAACCACACTAGATGTTGTGCTCTCAATCTATACTCTATCCAGGAAAGATCTTCATTCACAGATCTAAAGGGAAAAAATATCAAAGATTAAAAAGTATACTATCTGAAGCTTTTACCTGGTGTTAATCTTTAGAAGGGAGAAATAAGTAAAGAAATACCTTAATGTAAAAAAGTGGAGCCTAATAATACCTATTCTAGGAGTTATTTTATATTCTTTATTCATTATTTAAGCTTATTAATTTTTAATCTCCTGCACTTTTGAAAAATAGAGCAACTAATAAGGCACCTGCACAAAGATGACTCAAACTCATTAAAGCATTTCATATTTTTCCGGTACCTACCACAGTGTCTGGCTCTTTTTATAATCTCAATAGATGTTTTCTGAATGCCTGATGGAACCCTCACTAATGTGGAAATGCAAAAATAGTGTGAACTCTGCAGCCTAAAGACATGTTGAGTCAAACCTCACTCTTCACACTTACCCACTCTGTGGCCTGAGGGAAATTAGGCTGAATAGTGGCCCCTCCAAAGATGTCTACCTCTAGACACTGGGACCTGTGACTATTTCACTTTAATTACATCTACAAAGAGAACTTTGTAGATGTAATTAAATTAAAGATCTTAAGATGGAGAGATTATCTTGAATAATCCAGGTGAGTCCAATAAATTACAAGAGTCCTTAGAAGAGGTAGGCAGGAAGTTCAGAGTTGGAGAAGGAGCTATGGTGATGGAAGCAGAGATCGAAGGAAAAATAGTCCTGCTAGAAACCTTGACTTTAGGACTTCTGACCTCCAGAACCGTAAGAGAATATATTAGTATTGTTTTCTGTTAATGCTAGGGTCATTTGCACAACTAAAAAACTAACCCAGACACTCTGAGCCCTAGTTTCCTTCCGGGAAAAACTGAAGTAGTATATTTGTACTGTGAGGACTAAAAATCATTTAAAAATATTTATTTATTTATTTTATTTTTGACAGGGAGAGAGAGAGATACAGAGACAGAGAGAGAACTGAACTGGGGGAGCTCCCAGTTCAGCATATGGTTCCGCACGGGCCGGGGCCGGGATTCGATCCTCAGTCCCCGGCGCTGCAAAGTGAGCGCCTAACCCACTGAGCCATCCCAGCTTCCCCTAAAAATCATTTTAAAGCACTCAACTCATAGTAAATACTCAATAAGGAGCAGCTATTATGACACCGTTGTTAGAGAGGCAGCTTAGCCTACTGATTAAAAGGCTGGACTCTGGTGTCAGACTGAAAGATATTCCTTTTCAGAGAATGTCATTGACCAGTTGCAGGTTTCCTCATTTATAAAATGGGGTTAAGGACAGGCTCCTATTATAAAATTTTGTAAAGATTAATTAAAAATATATTACATAGAATACTGAGCCCCACGCCTGACACAATGTTGGCACATAATAAATGTCGGCTACAACTACACTGCTACTCTTATTCCTGCTTTTTGTTTTTCAGCTTTACCACAAAAACACTCAGACACTAGCTCTATAATTTACAAAGATGTTCTGGAATTTCCTGCCACCAGATGACTATGTCTTGCCATGATCACTCACTCTGAACTTCAAAGACTGAAGTTAGCCTGGGGCTTAAAACGGTAGGTCTATCCTGAGCTCACCCAGATTTAATCTTAACCAATAATTCCCTCATTTCATTCCAGAAAGGAAGAAGAATAATCTCTTTATTAAAATAAATAAACTAGGCTTTAGAAAACATTAACAAATACAAAACCAATAATGTTTTTAGCTTTAATATACCAAACCCTTAAGATACAATTACATTCCTCTTTCTTGTCCTAAGCATGTCTTCACCAGCTTATTCTCAACTGGTCTTTATGCACAAGCATTCCTTCCTGACCTTTACATAGTTTAAAATACATATTCTACTGCAAGCAGAAGCTGACCCCAGTGTTCTCTGGGTACTTTTCAGGGTTGCCACAGGCTCAGCCTTAGTGCAAAAAATGAGTCTGCATTAACTCGTGCACACCACCTGCCCCATCCCTGTGACTCCCTGGAACCCTACCCTGTCCAATACAGGTGGCATTGACAGGGACACTGTCATGACTGGAACAGCCAACCTGGGCCCATGTACCTAAGGAGGCTCTTTCAGTGGGTAAGCCTTAGAGGCAGCTGACAAGTGACAACAGACCTGGGGAGCCCTCGTCCTTTGTCAGCTACCCCAGGCCCAATTCTGGTAGCAGCCAACCTTGTTTCATAATGAGGTCACACACGCACCTCCAAGTCCAGCACATGCAGCCTCCAACCACATATAGCTTTGTAGCACCTACCAGGTAGCCCTGGGCCAGACACAAGCAATGGTTGACATTGGCCTGCAAGGGAGCCACTCCTAAGAGGCACCATAAACAATACACCCAGAGGCCAGCTTTATACCAAAACAGAGCGCCACCCAATTAGCCTCACAAGATGCACACTCAATGAGTGGTCTCAACAGGCACAAAAGCCCCTTGGGGAAAATCCCGCTCTGAGGAGTCAGTCATCATTACCAAAACCAAACAAAGAAATTACAAAAAGCAAAACAGGGGAAGCTGAGATGGCTCAGTGGGTTAGGCGCTCACTTTGCAGCACTGGTGACCAGGGATCGAATCCCAGCCTCGGCCCGTGCGGAACCATATGCTGAACTGGGAGCTCCCCTGGTTCAGTTCTCTCTCTGTCTCTGTACCTCTCTCTCTCTCTCTCTCTCTCTCTCTCTCTCTCTCTCTCTCTCTCTGTCAAAAATAAATAAATAAATAAATAAATAGAAATCTATTTTAAAAACAAACAAACAAACAACAAAAACAACAACAACAACAGGGGCAGCCAGGATGGCTCAGTGGGTTAAGCACTCACTTTGCAGTCCCGGGGAAAGAGGATGGAATCCCCGCCCCAGCCTGTGAGGACCCATATGCTGAACTGGGGAATGACCTCAGTTTGGTTCTCACCAGGGTGAGACCCCGGCCCAGTTCCTGCCCTGTGCAGCCCCGTATCCACCTGTGGAATGAAGCTATGTGGGAAAACCAATGATGTGCAACTATGGAAACGGTTCTGGGCCTATCCCCTTCTCTGTCTCAGTATCTCTCTTTCTCTCTGTCAAAAACAATTAAAATAAATCTTTAAAAATAAACAACAACAACACTAAGCCAATATTCCTGATGAACATAGATGTAAAAATTATCAACCAAATAGTAGCAAATCAAATACAGTAATACATAAAAAAGAGCATACACCATGATCAAATGGGATTTATTCCTAGAATGCAATTTTGTTAAATATCAGCAAATCAATTAGAGATACATATATAAAAAAAATAAAAGATAAAAATTATACAATGATATCAATAGATGCAGAAAAAGCATTTGACAAAATCCAGCAAAATGGGAATAGAGGAAACATATCTTAACATAGTAAAGGCTATATATGACAAAGGCACAGCTAACATCATCTGAACAGGGGAAAGCTAAAGGCATTCTCCTTAAGATCAGAAACAAGACAAGAATGTCTGTTTTCATCACTTTAATTCAACATAGTGCTTGAAGTCCTAGTGCCACAGAAATCAGATAAGTCCTCTAAGTGGAAAGAAAGAGTAAAACTGTCTTATTTTCAGATGACATGATACTATATAGACAGAATTTCAATGATTCCACCAAAAAACTATTAGAATTGATAAATATTCGGAAATCAATTCCATCAAAAATAAATAAAATACCATAAAATACCCCAAATAATCACGGCAACCTTGAGAATGAAGAACACAGCTAGAGGTATCATGCTACCTGATGTCAAACTATACTATAAGTCCATATTAATTAAAACAGTATGGCACTGGCATAAAAACAGACACATAGATCATTGGAACAGAATAGAGAGCCCAGAAATAAACTTATGCCTATATGGTCATTTAATCTTTGACAAAGGAAACAAGAACATACAATGGAATAAGGAAAGGCTATTCAATAAATGGTGCTGGGAAAACTGGACAGATTCATGCAAAAATATGAAGCTGGATCACCTTCTTACTCCATATGCAAGAATAAACTCAAAATGGATTAAAGACTTATATGTAAGACACAAAACCATAAAACTCCTAGAAGAAAACATAAGCAGTAAGTTCTCTGACATTGCTCTTAGTAATATTTTTCCTGTTATATCTCTTTGGGCAAGGGAAGCAAAAGAAAAACTAAAGAAATAGGACAGCAAACTAAAAGGTTATTTCACAGCAAAGAAAACTATCAACAAAATGGCAAGACGACCTACTGAATGGGAGAAGATATTCGTCTATGATACACCCAATAAAGGGTTAAAATCCAAAATTTTTAAAGAACTTATACAATTCAACACCAAAAAACAAACAAACAATCCAATTAAGAATTGGGCCAAGGACCTGAATAGACATTGCTTTAAAGAGGACATACAAATGGCCAATGACATGAAAAGATACTCAACATAACTAATCATCAGAGAAATACAAATTAAAACCACACATCCGTCAGGAGAGCTATCAGCAAAAAATCAACAAACAAGTGTTGGCATGGATGTGGAGAAAAGGGAATGTGTGTGCACTGTTGGTGAGATTGCAAATTGGTGCAGCCACGATAGAAAATAGTTTGCAGGTTCCTCAAAAAATTAATAATAGAACTACCTTATGATTCAGTAATCCAACTTCTGATTATTTATTTGAATAAATCCAAAACACTAATTCAAAAAAATATATGCACACCTATGTTCATTGCAGCACTATTTACAATAGCCAAGGTATGGAAGCAACCCAAGTGCCCATCAACAGAAGATTGGATAAAGAAGATGTGATGCATATATACAATAGAATATTAGTCAACCATAAAAAGGAATAAAATCTTGCTGTTTGTGACAACATGGATGAACCTAGAGGGTTTATGCTAAGACTGAGAGAGATAAATATCGTATAATCTCACTTGTATGTGGAAGTTGAAGAACAAAATAAGTGGACAAATAAAACAGAAATAGATTCATAGATACAGAGAACAAACTGAGAGTTGCCAGATTGAAGGGTGGGGTTTGGGGGACTGGGTGAAAAAGGTGGAAGTATTAAAAAATACAAATTGGTAGTTACCAAATAGTGATGGGAATATAAATTATGGGGAATAGTCAATAATATTGTAAAAAAATATATGTATGGTGTCAAGTGGATACTAGACTTATCGGGGGATCATTTCATAAATTATATAAATGTTTAACATTATGTTGTACACCTGAAACTAATATAAAATAATGTTGCATGTCAACTATAATTGAAAGTAATCATGGGGAAGTAAAGTAAAGCACAGTGAATATAGTCAATAATACTATAATAAGTGTGTAAAGTGTCAGATGGGTGGTATACTTGTTAGAGGTGATCACTTTGTAAGGTACGTGAATGTCTAATCACTATATTGTTTTGTACACTGGAAACTTATATAATATTGTATGTCAATGGTAATTGAAAAGTAAATTAAAAAAAAAAATACTGATATTAGGCCTCATCCCCAGAGGTTTTGGTTCCATGGGTCTGGAGTGGGCGTGGAAATAAATAAATATGAATATATATAGTTAGGTTCAGAGAGATTCACATGTACTACAAAGGTTGTGAGCCACTGAGATAGAAAAGTTTTTAAACTAGCATAAGGAAGAAGGTGATAAGTGTGAAAGACTAGAGGTAAAAACCAGTGGAACATGGTTAACAGAAGAGACAGTGAAGGCGTAAAGGACAGGGTGCATACAGAATTTAGATGTAAGTATGTAGCACTTTTTCTAGGGTGAGTTCGCGAATCTAATTGTCAGATCTCGTTTGGCCTGTTTCCTGGCTTGAACATTAATCTATACCAGACAGTGTTTCAGAAGCTTTCACCCAAGGAACAAGATGTTTATTTTAAAAATATTCTTCAATAAGTAGAGGTTCAAAAGAATATTCCTTTGGTGATACGTACACACAGCAATTCTTAAACATCCCTCCAACGAAGATCTACTGATTAGGTTAAGCACTGGTTTGGCAGGGCTGTGAACAGAATGCTTTAGTTTTTATTTAATAATGAATTGTAAGAGGAGGGTGCAGGATACTGAATGGTATTTTCCTGTTTTTAAGATGTGAGAACTAACCACCACCACTAGCACAAAATGTGTGACAGAGAAAGGACAAACTCTGGGTCCCCCACACATACACTTATTTCCAAATGTCCAATAAAGTCTTCAACAAGCAGAATAATATTTTAACTTCCCCTACAAATCATTTCTTGATATAAAGAAAGAGGCAAGAGAGAGATAAGAGAGAGAGCTTAAGAAAGGCAAAGTAATGCTCTGTTCTCAACACATTTTATTTTATTCTTTTAACAACCCTTTGAAGGAGGTACTATTATGATCCTCATTTTTTTTTCATATGAAAATGGAGGCCCAGAGAGGTTATGTAACTTGCTCAAGGCCACACAGCTAGTAAATAGCAGAGCTGGAATAGAGACATACAACTGAGCTCCACAGTCACCTCTCTTAACCAGAACTGAGAGGGTGCTTCACCTGCACCTTTTGGCCCAGTTTCCATTGGACAAGTGGACACTGTGGATGTTGCCTGGGAGTTCAACCAGTTTGCACAGCGAGAGGGCTGCTCATAATCCTATGTTTGTAAATCTATGTTGAGAAGAATGCACCAATGAGGAGAGAAAGGTTAAAGACCTAGGAGAGGGGGAAATTGATGGAAGAGGGTTCCAGAGAATGCAAAACAAAATGAGGCTTCCATGGCTCGAATGAGAGGATTCCTTTTTACCAGGAAAAGGGGCCAGCGGTCAGGATGCAGCTACGTTTTTAGACACACTTTGGGAACTGAGGGGCTCACACCTAATGAGGCAAGAAGCAAAAGCTGTGCTGAGAGAGAACAGTTGGGAGTGGTTGGGGGTGTTGACAGCTTGGCATATTCACTTTCAGCAGCATCAGACACACGCACAGCCACATAGCTTGTGTCTGCATAGGTTAGTGCCCAGTACAAAATGGAAAACAAGGTTTCTTATCCAAAACAATTAGGAAGAATTGCAAGACAACAAATGCACAGCATTGAAACAAGCAGAAGCATGGGTCCTGCTAAGTGTGGGGCCCCAGGAGGCCATTCAGGTCACACACCGAAAGCCACCCTGATCAGAGGTGGCAGGTGGCATGATTGTGTGCTGATAGCAGCCTGAACTTACAGGCGGGATTTCTGATTCACACCACCAAAACACTCTCCATGAGGAAGAAAAGAGACAAGTGGTGATAGCTGTGTGAAACAATTACTCTGTCTTTAATGGAGGGTGTTGTTTTTTATTTGTGAGCAAGCCTTGCTTATTATCCCAAAGTCTTTTACTAGATCACTCTGTAGTATTAATATCAGAAAAATGATCAGCTTCTGAAGTGTCTATTTCACACCTAAAGAAATGATCAACAGTTCCTTAATATCATTAAATGTCTAATAAATGTTCAAACTTCAAAAAAGTGACTTTATTTCTGAAAACAGAGGTCACATTTCTTAACAAAACAAAATAATTTCACTTCAAAAGATTAAAGATTACAGAAATCATCACAGAACAACAGAATAAAAGTTGTTTCTGTGAGGGAACTTTGAAACTATCCAATTTCCTATGTTTATGTGGAGATTAAATGAGTTACAAGTCATATTATATAAACATTACATAGCAGGTTTCAAGTGATATTTAATTTCAGAAAATGGATATTTCATCAGGATGTTTCCTTCCAACATAAATCTCACTTTCATCCAAAAATAAATTGTGCTTTTCCAAATAGAATTTTTTCAATGATTAGTTGGAAACACTTGTTTTAGAGCTAATGAGATAATTAAATATTTGTTTAAATACTTGAGCAACTTGACTTGTGTCTACAGCTCATAATTATTTTTGTTGCTATGAAATCTCAAGATACTGAGTGAACCTCCTGGTTATGTTTTCAAAAATATTTGTGCTATCAGACTAGCTGAAACTATTTTAACATTGTCAACTTTGTGGCAGCTAGAATGCACATGAAGAAACATCTTTTATATAAATAAAACTGCAGAGATATAATAAAAAGAAGCAGGTAGTGTCTTCTAGTCCTCCCTCCTGACAAGAAAATTTGCTAATACAAACATACCATTTTCAAAAATCTTTAGCAACATAAACTACAATGCTTTGGTTGCATATGTACCTCAATTTTTTTTTTTTTTTTTTACTAGCATCATCAAAAATTCCGTGAAGTTAGCTTAGATCAAACTCTAAGCCTGTTAATTATTATGTCAGTACTTTTGAAAACAGTCTTTCAAAATCTCTGGAACATTTTCATCCATACAATGTTTAAGCTCTCATTCCTGACATTATTATAGAAACCCTTCAGAAAGTATACAGCATATAGAAAGAGGAGCTATTCAGATCATCCTGTGTTTTATCCCTAACTTTATTATAATGGAGATAATAATAACAACAAGAACAATAATAACAAGCTACAGGTAGACAGATGTTCATCTACAGGTAGATAGATAGTAGATAAATGATAGATTAGAG
The DNA here is from genome assembly GCA_004027555.1 of Craseonycteris thonglongyai. Lineage (NCBI taxonomy): Eukaryota > Metazoa > Chordata > Mammalia > Chiroptera > Craseonycteridae > Craseonycteris > Craseonycteris thonglongyai. The sequence goes on from PVKE010004115.1 coordinate 31,360, forward strand.
ATAGATTAATAGATCTATATCTATCTATCAATCTATCTATCTATCTGGTATAGACAGATAATAAATAGTGAGTGATATGATGCTATAGAAATACAACTTGTATTATCAGAAATTCTCAATATTGGGGAAGCTGGATGACTCAGTAGGTTAAGAGCTCGCTTTGCAGCCCCAGAGCCTGAGGATCAAATCCCGGACCCGGCCCAGGTGAAACCATATGCTGAACTCGGGTGTGCCCCCAGTTCAGTTCTTGCCAGGCCCTATGCGGGAAGCTCCTGGACCCATTCCTGCCCTTCACAGCCCCGTGCCCACCTGTGGAGTGAAACTATATGGAAAACTGATGCTGTCAACTATGGTGACTGCTCTGGGCCCTCCCCCTTCTCTCTGTCTCTCTCTGTCATAAAACAAAAAAAGCAAAAAAAAAATCTTTAGAAATTCTCCTTGTAGTAGAAGACACAATATGAATACACAAATCACTGCAGCACATGGGAAGATTATAACTGCCAAAAAAAGTAGGACAGTGACTACCTTGAAATCCGAATGCCCCCAAACTCCAACAACTTGGAATCCAAACAAAAAAATCAAGCAAATTTTGCCTTAGAATCTGAACACTGCTTTGGAATCAGAATGCCATCACATTGTTTGCGTGGGACAAATTGACTGTATGGCCCATAGCTTTATCCAAATGCCCACTTGTCTTGGAACTCGGACCTTTTGAAACTCGAACAGGGTTCTGGGATGGATTAAGTTAGAATTCCAAGGCATCTCTCTATATGGGAACACCTCTCTGTCCCTGATTTCTTCTAAGCCAGTTCAGGCATCCTGATCTGATGAACTTGTGTTCCAGAAAAAAGAAATATTCTCAGTCAGCGTTTTTAGGTACAGCAGGACCAGCTACACAATTTGTGGGGCCCAGTACATAGTAAAAAGACAGATCTTCTTGTTTAAATTGTTAGGAATTTCATAACAGTGAGAGCTGCACATTAAGCCAAGGGCAGCGGCCGTTCTAAGTGCTGGGCCCTGACTGACTGTGACTCCACATGAATGCTCTCAAACTTAATGGGACACCGATCAACTAGGGATCTTTCAACACGCAGATTCTGATTCAGTAAATGTGGGTAAACGTGAGAGTCTCACAGACAGATGATGCCTGTGCCGCTGTTCTGTGGACCACACTGGGAATAAGTAGTAAGGACCTAAATGTCTCCGCTCTGGCGTCTAGGGTTGTGCATGCTCACCAAACCAGGCCAATTAATCAACGCAGGTAAAGCCAGGGGTGTGGGCGAGCAGCAGTGAGAAGGGGAATAATCATTTTGTTTCTACTTCGAGCTAGTTGTACCTGGTGCAACTTCCTCACTCCACTTACACAGGCCAATAAATCAACTTTTTGTTTAAATAAGGGTGACTTAGATTCTTCACTTGCAACCAAAAGAATGCAGAGAATATAAACCTTTTTTAGATATGATGCACAGAATCCAAGCTGTCTTAAACATAGCTATTTCTCATTTGCTACACTTACAACCTACCTACTTTATAGAATTATGAATTCTGAGTTCTGGTTATAATAACTAGGAACAAATGTATTTTATAATTGCCAAATTATGTGCTACATGTTTAAAATTCCATTTTTATAGTAGTCATTATCTAAGTAAAGCTACTATAATACTTTTAAGGTTTCTCTTTGATCAATCGATTGAAACAATGGTATTCATTATAAATATTTAATTCTACTCTGGTAGATTCCTGTGCTTATCTATTTACTTCTCTATAGGTGATTATACTTCAAGGGAAAGGGTGCAGTAGTTTGTCTGTTGTGAGGTACAGATATTGGTACAGCTAAACTAGTATTCTAAATGACATTTTGTTGGATCTTATAATTCTGCCAAGTCCATATGTACTACCAACTACATTTATCCATAACAGTGTAAACTAATTGTCTTTAATTCACATTAAAGATAAGTTGAGATCATTGTGTATATTTTAAATTAAGTTGTCACTTGCACTGTGGACTAAATCAGTCCTTCTCTATTCATACACATGAATTATTAATCACCCCTGGAAGATAGATGGGTGGCAATTCTGAAGACAAGGTTAAGTAAACACTTGGCAAAGTCTTCTTAGTGAAAAATGGCTCATTGTTCTGAGAAGTGTCACAGTTCTCAAAAAAAAAAAATAGAATGGTAGATATTCCCATTATAAGTCCAATAGTAATTAGCAAATTCATAAAGGTTGTTGTCCTTTTGTTAAAGTATTTTATTCTTAATCCAAGCAACAGTTTATAAAAACATTGCTTTTGTGAGGCTAGGATAAATCAAGACAGCCAAACAACTTTACCAGAACAGCTCTTTCTTTATGTGTTTCTTCCTCCTGGAACCTTTTCTAGTCCCTTGGACCCAGATGAAGTATTTTGTGTGGGTTCCCATAGCCACCCCTAATTCCCCAGTCATCCACAGACCCACACCACACTTGTTCTCTTTTCTGAGACCCTCTCTGACTTTCCTCATACCCCTCTATCTAGTTAAGTGTTTAGCACAATGTCAGTATTTTAAATACGTACTCACTAATAGGTAAGAAATTTGGAAGATGCTACATTACAACCAATTCAATTCATAATGTGAGGAGCACCTTATGCTTGTAAGTTATTTGCATAATGCTGATGCAGTCTGCTTTGTAAAAATTTTATACTTGGTTGAGTTTGTTTTTAAAAAAAAATTTTTTTAATGTATTGGAGACATGAAAAGATTTTGTTTTTCTTATATAAAATAAAGCTACCCAATGTTGCTGGATTTGGCTTTACAGGTCATGAGTGTTGTGCTTGCATTAAAAATTTCAAATTCAAAGTCATCACCAAGAGTTTAATAGCATCAATGAAGTTAAAAAACAAGTTAAGTATCTTTAAACCCTGTCCCAAGGTCAAGAAGGAACCTATGACATTTTCTGCCGTTGAATTATATCAAAAATTACCACTAGGGGGCGCCTCATGTCTTCTTATTTCCAGTAAACAGAATGATGTATTGAAGGCACATGTTGTTATATCCATAACCCGGTGTGTTCATTCTTCATTACATGTGCAAGTTACTTTATTCTAAAATTTTATATTAGCCTTTACATATTTGACATCTCAAGTCAATAATTTTATCCATGTTTATTGAATAAGGGTCAATTTACTTTCAAAAGACCACTTTTCTTGATGAAGTTAGTTCTACATGTAAATTTTTTTCCTATTTTCATGGCTCCACTGACCATAATAAGAAAAAACGTGTTCAGTATCAAAAGCAATAAACTTTCCATTCCAAAAATAAATAAGTTATATATATGCCTAAAGAAAGTAGAGGAAAAAAAGATTTAGCAACTATCTTAACGATGAGTTTCCCAAATTTTTTCAGTGCAAGGGATACTTATTGTCTCAGTAATGTTCCAGGCCAAAAAATAAAATAAAAAGAGTTCTGTTTATTAAGTAATTAGATTTAATAACTTAAGAGTATTTAGGTTCTAACAACTTAATAGCTGTTTTAAAAAAACCGTGTAAACAGAAAGAAAAACTTTATTTCATTATAACACACTGACTCTCTTGGTTATCTATTGCTGCTTAACAATTTATCCCCCAAAATTAATGCCTTAATCAAGTATTTATTGATCCTTGAGCCATTCGTTCGCTCAGGCCTGCCCCTATCTCTTTGGAGTATACTTTCGTTTCTAACAAATTATCCTTTCTACTATGCTTCCACTTCTCCGGAATGTACTTCTACTTTTAATAAACTATCCTTTCATCCCTGTAAAAAACAACAACAACAACAAGTATTTTTTGTCTTACTGTTTCTGTGGGTCAGGAATCTGGGAGGAGCTCAGCTGGGTGGCTGTATCTCCGGGTCTCTCCTGAGGTTACAGTCAGGATGTCAGCTGGGTCAGCAGCCACCAGAAGGCTTGGCTGGGGCTGGAGGCTTCACTTCCAAATTAGCTCATTCACGTGACTGTTGGCAGAAGGCCTCAGTTTCCAGCTAGCTGTTAGAAAACCAGCTCAGTTCCTCACCATGTAGGCACCTTCAATGGCGCTGCTTGAGCATCTTTCCAACATGGCTGTTGGCTTCCCCAAAAGTGAGCCATCGAAGTGGGCAAACAAGGAAGGATTTGTAATGCCTTTTATGACACGGATTTGGAAGTCTCACTCCATCACTTCTGCCATAATCTATTGTTTAGAAGCTAGTTAGTAAGTTCAGCCCATAATCAAGAAGGAGTTCTGCTCCATTTCTTAAAACAAAGATTATCGAATAATTTTGGACACAGTTTAAAACCACTGCACTTACCGGTGAGGTGCATACAACTACTACCTGTTGGACATTGTAATGCTTCATTTATGTGTCAACTGAACAGAACTAATGATGCCCAGAAAGATGGTAAGCACTGCTTTGGGTTGTGTCTAGGAGGGTGTTTCTGGAACAGATTAGGATTTGTGTCTGTAGAATGAGCAAAAAAGATTGCCCTCACCAAGACAGGTAGGTAGGCATGATTCAATTGGCTGAGGGCCTGAATAGAATTTTTTAAAAATAAGGAAATAAAGGTGAAAGAAGGATAAGTTTTCTTTCTGATGCAGCTGTTACATCTATCTTCTCCTGCCCTCAGACATCAGTGTTCCTGGTGTTAGGGACTTTGGACTCAAACTGGGACTTACAAATATACCGTGGGCTCTCCTTCAGGTTTAAACTGGAACTACCCACCAGCTTCCCCTGGCCTCCAGCTCATAGACAAGCAGACTGAGACTTCTCAGTCCCCATAATCATGTGAGCCAATCCCTCATGAAAATCTCTTCCTATATCTAGATATCTATAGGATGACTATGCATAGATATAGTGTAAATATATTGATATCCTATTGGTTCTGTTTCTCTCGAGAACCCTGATTCATATAAGCAATATACACTCAAACTTTGGAATCACATTAGAAACCACTACCTTCGTTTTCTATTCCCCATTGATTTTCTTGAGCTATTTGCTGTTTATCACAACAACCGCTGAACATCCAGCTTCACAAGGTATATCTTCTATAAAAGTAATATAATACGATCTACGGTTGTAATCAAGAGCTACGTTGAGCTAGTAGTTCGTACAGTGATTAACATGATACCATATTTCCCTCAAATTTTTAAAATATGTCATATATCTTCTATCAGCTCACTGCAACCTCCTTAGACTGCTTCAGTGCAGAATTTGGGAGACATAGACTTAATGACATTTTTCTCAGAGATGAAAATTAAAGTTAAATATATGTTTTAAAAGGCTTTCTAGATAGGCAGAAATAATTTCTCTATTATCCTAGGACTCTTAAAAAAGAAAAATGGGGAGGCTATTTTATCCATGGTATTGAAATGGAATGAAAGTTTTGTCTTGTTATAAATATTTGTCAAATGTAGAAATTTTCTAAGGGAAGAACACTTTTCTCCACCCATTTTAGCCCAAAATAATTTATCAGCTTGATATGAAGCAAAAGCAACCCAAGAATAAAAAAATACAACATAAAAAAGTTTGGAAAAAGGTTGGTATCCAAAAAATAATTCTCTCCCTTTTATATATTAAAAAAAATATATCTTCCTTTCCTAATATAATGATATTTTAGTGTTGGCCTGGAGTCAAATGATTATAGTACATCTATTTCCTCACTGATAGGAAGTTAGTCTTCAACAAAAAGAAAGCTCATGTAATGAAAGATGTTCCTGTTCATTGCAGCAAATACAAAAAAAACCCCACAAAAAACATATTTCTCTTTGTTTTGTCCTGAGACCTCCGTAAAATAATAACAATTCTTTTTTAAGGGCATGATTCCACAAAAACAGAGAAAGATGAAGTGATGATAGCAAATGATCATTGTCTGCAAAATACTGAAAGATGGAAAACTGTCTACCCAGTGGTAAGTGATTTAGATTTCAGCTTCCTTGGCTCTGCTCAGTGCCCAAAGAAGAAAAAAGCCAACTAGCAGCAAGTTGAGTCACACCACAGAAACCAAGAACACGTCCATCAGGAGAAGAACCAGGGGCTTCTGAAGGCACTGGGTTTGCAACTAGAACTAAAAACGGGAGAATTTGTTAAAAGCTTAAATAAAGTTCATAGATTTTTTTAGTCTCTTCTCCCTGTCCATGAAGGCACATGTCTACATATCACAGAAGACAGTAAGTCCTCGACTGATAACAGAGATGTTTAACGAGTCTGCTTTCAAATGTAAGATCTCTAGTCTTCTTGAACACTGGGCCCGGAGAAAGCTGTCAGTTTATACTCCGTCATACGACACACTGGCGAAGTCCTCTGGGGGAACTGTCTAGGCCTATAAATATGAACACCAGGGGGAAGCCGGGATGGCTCAGCGGGCTAAGCGCTCGCTTTGCAGCCCCGGAGATCAAAGATCGAATCCCGGCCCTGGCCCATGTGGACCCACATGCTGAACTGAGGTGTGCCCCCAGTTCAGTTCTTGCCGGGACCTATGTGGGAGGCTCCCGGCCCAGTTCCTGCCCTGTGCAGCCCCACGCCCACCTGTGGAGTGAAACTATATGGAAAACTAATGCTGTCAACTATGGAGACTGCTCTGGGCCCTCCCCTTTCTCTCTGTCTCTCTCTGTCTGTCTCTCTCTCTGTCAAGAACAATTAAAAAAAAAAAAATCTTTACATACGAACACCAGGAGTTCCAGCAGTGAGGTCCTGCCTGATCACTCCACAATGAAAGTTGACACTTGATTAGCATTACATGAACATAGAGCTGTAATCAGCATTTTAGTGCCCCGCTCTTTATTTTGAAATAAATTAAAATTTCCAGATTAGAAAAAAGACCTCATGAATCCCTTTATTCAGATTTACCAAATGTTAAAGTTTTGCTGAATATACACAGGAACATCATCTCTCTCTCTTTCTCTCTCTCTCTCTCTCTCTCTCTCTCTCTCTCTCTCTCTCTCTCTCTCTCTCTCTCGTGTGTGTGTGTGTGTGTGTGTGTGTGTCTGTTTAGGAGGTAATTACCCAGTTGTACTCTGAACATTTTAAAAGAAAGTTTTAGACATGAGGTCTCTTCACTCTTAAATAATCCAGTGCTTACTTCCCCAAAATAAGAACGCTCTCCCACTCAAGTTTTGCCAACTGTTCAAAACTGCTCTTTTTCTTTCCTGGCCCAGGGTTTTAGCAGGGAATATGCATTGCGTTTAGTTCTTAAGTCTCTTCGGATGCTTTCAGTATTTCTCGGTCCTTGACTGCGTGTTGAATAGCATGTTTTCCAAACTGGGAGATACTGACAGTGATAGTGGTCATTATTATTTATTACATCAGGCACGAAGTGGGATGAGAGTCAATCATATGAATAAAAGAATATGCAAGAAAGAAAAAGCCAGCATAATTTACTGCATGAAAAACCTGTGAATGTTCCATATATTAATATAAACACCGATGCAGACAAAATTGCAATATTACCAGTAGTGGAGCTATCAGTTGTACATGGAAAGATTACAAAGGTTTAGTGAGGTTTGTAAAGGTTTAGGCAAGGAAAAACTGAATTCTCATCTTCAGCCAGACACCGAAAGATAATGCATGCAACTAAATAATGAAGTAGCTGAATAAGCACGTTCTTTTATAAAATATATATTTGGTTTGTTTGTTTTGTTTTTGAAAGAAGGTGGGAGAGAAAGACAGAGACAGAGAGAAGGGAGGAGGGCCCAGCGCCGTCTCCATAGTTGTACATCATTAGTTTTTGACATAGATTTATTTCACACAGGTGGATGTGGGGCCAAACCGAACTGGAGGCCTCCTACACGGGAGGCGAGAAGCTTCACCACCATCCTGGTGCCTACCAGTTCAGCATGTGGGTTTTCATGGGCCAGGGCCAGGATTCAATCCCCAGACCTCGCGGTGGCAAGACAAGCAGTCAACCTGCTGAGCTATCTCAGCATCCCCAGTAAGCCTGGTCTTCAGAGACAAAAAGGCAAATACAAAATTCAGCAACTAAAATGAGGGAATGTAGTTTCCTCTGGGGAAAAGATGGACAAAGAAGCAGGGATTGCTGTTTTTCATAATTATTTGCCTCTCAGCTTTATATATTTGTATCTTTGATATAAATAAGAAGTAAATTTTTAAAAAGGAAGGAAAAATGTAAGAGAAGAAGGAAAGAAAGGAGGGATCAATGTATCTACTTTTCATCTGGTAGAACTAAAAATATTAGTAAAAATGTCAAGTGCAATCTACATTTGACTAGATTTTCAAAGCTATATTTTGTTTTGGATTGAAGGCAAAGAGGTGGGCAAAGTCTACAAAAGAAACAGTACTCAATATTTACAGAAGTAGGGAAATGAGGTCAAATGGAGACAGTGCTGTAGCATGCCTCAGAAATGGTCACTCCGAAATGACTTATCCAGCAGTATTTGCTTTCAAAGCCATGAAGAGTGGGTTTTTAATTAGCTGAGTTTTCTGTTACCAATAGACGTTATTAAGCAATCTGGAGAAGTAAATTGTGAGAGAAAAAAAAGAAAGGTGGGGAAAAAATCTACTCACACCTTTTCCGTTTTGCTATGTTCTTGTGGTGGCTACTACTTCAGCCTGATACTGTCTTTTAGAAAGATACCTACTGCCTGATTGTAATTTGACTTTCAGAAATCTAATCCACCATGTTCTGATTAGAAGCAAAGGAAATGTGGTGTAGAAGACACTTTCTCATCATTGACTTACCCTCCTTAGTAGCTCACAAAAAGGTCATTCCTACCCAGTGATACGTTTTGCGCAGAGCCCTGTATGGAGGCTATTATCAGAGGTTGCTTCCTGGCGAATGTATATCCCTGGGCTCCCAAAATCCTCTGTCAGGGGGACATATTCTCTCACCTTCTTTGGTGCATTTACTTATAAAGCCATAAAAAATTGGTAGGTAAAAGGAATCTCAGTTAGCACCAAATTCTAATAAGAATGTCCACGGCACTATTTTCATAGGATCCCATTATAAAACATTTGCTAATTCAGCTCAAGTCTTTGAACTCAAAAATCGAGAAATTGGGAAAGCTGGGATGGCTCAGTGGGTTAAGCGCTCGCTTTGAAGCCCCAGGGACTGAGGATCAAATCCTGGCCCCGGCCCATGCGGACCCATATGCTGAACTGGGGTGTGCCCCCAGTTCAGTTCTTGCCGGGGCCTATGCGGGAGGCTCCTGGCCCAGTTCCTGCCCTGCGCAGCCCTGTGCCCACCTGTGGAGTGAAACTATATGGAAAACTAATGTCAACTATGGAGACTGTTCTGGGCCCTCCCCCTTCTCTCTGTCTCTCTCTGTCTCTGTTTCTCTCTGTCAAAAATCAATAAAATAAATCTTTAAAAAAAGAAATCGAGAAATAATCTAGCTAGATGTCACCATTTGCATAGGCAGTGGGTTCCTCAGACAGACAGCCACCCCCCTGTTTCTACTAGCACAGTGGTATCAAGCACAGTAGGAGAGCAAAAGGATATATGTCTGAGATTGAATGCTTGTTCTATGAGTGCCTAGCTGTATAATTTTTGCACGTTATTATTTATTTAACCATTCTGAATCTCAGTCTTTTTATCTGTAAGGCTTTCCTTACTGTGGTCTACCATAGTCAATACCTTGCTTACATAAGAGGACACTCAGCAAATATTAGAGCTCCCTTTCTTCTTATCTCTTGGGGAAGGAGGAAAGAATGTGGCAGGCGTAATGTTTACTTTTCCTTTTACAATACCAGGTTCCACAGTCTTTTTTTCTTATTTGGAATAAAAGAAGAAAGTGAAGATAACAGTATTAGCCTATAAAAGACCACCTTGCCAGTTTGCACTCAATTCACATCAGAGGATTTGAAAAAACAGATTGACCCTCTGGGATCTGCTCTTTCACTCTTGAATCTGGACTTCATTAAATCATTGGCAGAGATTATTTTTCGAGTGACATTGTCAAGTCAAAGGCTAGCCAGGGCCAGCTGGATTGCTCTCCTGAAAGAGTCTCTTAGCAGAGATTCAATAGCAATAACCCATTGGTTCTCTTTTCAGGAAGTTAGGAAGAAATGCAGTGAAGAAAAATCACAAACCGAAGAGATGGGGGAGGGGGGATGAGAATAAAAATTATTTCATAAAGTAGCATAAGATTACGATCAGGAATTCCTCATCTTTTGTCCTTAGGCATCATCTATAATGTAATCTTACCCTTGTATAAAGTGGAATACATAAAAATTTTAGAACTTGGAAAAATGTTAGAGATTCTTAAAAGAAATAATCCCAATTTACGGATATAGAAACTGTTCCCAGAAGTCAAGAGACTTCTCCAACATAGTACAGCTAATTAGTGGTAGGTTCCATTTCAATTTATGCAAATTCCTCTTTATCTTACATATTCAGGTATGATTGAAAACTGTAGTTTTATGTGCTGTGTTTTCTTCTATTTAGGAATTGAGGTAATAGGCTATACATTTATTTTAAGGAATTCAACAAAAGTTATGCTTTTGATCTAGATCTGACATTTTAAGGGCTGAGTGTAAAAAGAGAAACTGGGTCTTTTAGGAATTCAAATCGAAAATAAGAAAATTGTCTGGCACATTGTTGCTAACTCTAGAAATGAAAATGAGACTGTTGCTCCATTGTGTTTTCTTAGGTTCTCTGAATGTAGAAATTTCAAAGACCCAGAAAATTTACTAAAAACCAGAAAGTTGCTAAGCAACCTACATATGAAATGATTTCTCCCTACATTCAATCTGGAGGATCTATCATTCCACTGTTTAAGAAACAAACATGCTGTGTCAGAAGGAAGAAGAATATCACAGTAGACCTCTGATCAATTGTCAATGTAGTTTTCCACTTTGTCATGGCTCCTTAGACACTGTTTGAGGAAATCTTACAAATGAAACTGATTTACCATAAAATGTGGCTATTTTCCATTACATCTTGCTCCTTGCTTCACAAGGCACTGGATTACCAGTTTCATTGGTTGACCCTGCAGGGCCACCTCTAGGTCTTGTCAGTACAGAAAATGAACCATGCATACATAAGAGAAGCCTGGGAGAAAGAGATTTTTTGTGTCAGTTGTTTTGTACATCACTTAAACTACACATGTTAGTGAATTCTTGAAGAGAGAAGCATTAGTCAGACCCTTGGGGGACATCGTGAGAAATGGAACTGACTCTGTCACATGCTAACAGCAACATGTCAGCTGAGATAGGCATAGGGAAGAACATAAGAAACCTGTCTGCACAGCCACATGAGTGGAATGGGTGGCGTTAAGTCCTTCCCATCCCAGTTAAAATCCCACTGCTGCTATGTACCCATTATATGACCTTGATGAAATCCCTTAACCTTCAAAATTTACTTTCTTCATATAGAGAATGGGCATGCTATGACTAACTCAGAAAGATATTATGGACATCAAATAATATGACATATGTAAGGTGCCAGTCCCAGACATGGTCGTCAGTATATAAACATTAGTGTCAGCCATCTTAATGATTGTGATGCTGATGATTGTTATTTTACTCCAAGCATTCTCTCATCAGCTGTATGTCCTTGAGTGAGAAATTCTGAGTTTCATTTTCTTCCATTGGAAAATAAGGAAAGTAATATTGACCTTGCAGTATTGTTCTGAGGACCAGAAGTGGTGTGGAAAGTACCTAGCCACAGTATCTATCTAGCCTGGTACAGGTAGATTCTTGATCATTTATTATTCATATTGTTTTCACCACCACCTATTATTTCTATAACAACCTGTTCAATCTTGAGAAAAAGTCATGTTTTATGTAAAGGTTGGCTCTTCATAGTACTAGACTAGTCCATCTGTATATATTTCCTCAAAAGATAAACAAGACTTCGCTGTCTCATAAGTCTTTTCCAAACTTCCTTAGGCAGGAAGGCAGGAAGGAGTTTCAACTCCCCCCAAAAAGTTGTAGTTGAAAATCACACCAGTCTGGAGTACCAGTGCCAGGAAGAGTAGCCCCCGATCATCTGGTTGTGAAAAATAAAGGAAATTCCTTGAATGACACCTTGAATTTAGCCTAGTGAGACTAGGGTGACCATATATACTGCTTGAAATGGGACAGTATCGTTGTTTTCTGTCCCATTTAAAACAGGACAGCTGGTCAGCCTATGTCTCACCCAACTCATACCGCATTAGGCTCTATCAGCAGCTGAGCTTTCTGGGAGCCAGCAGGTGGAAGCCAGACTCAGGGTGTCCTGGGCATTTTGCAGAGCTCCCTCTGGCCCAATACTGGCGGCAGCCATTCTCAGTTCTCAGCGTGGACTCTCCCACGTGCCTTCTGGTCTAGCACAGGCAGCAACCAACTACCAAGTGCTCTGAAGCTCCTATCAAGTAGTCTCCAGCAGGTCACAGGCAATGGCTGACTTGGTCCTGCACCAGAGCACCTCCTAAGAGGCCCCAGAACTAACCTACTCAAGGTTCGCTTCAGACCATCAGATAGACCCACAGTGGCACACATAAAGAGTGGTCCAACAGGCACCAGATCCCACTGGGGCAAATCTTGGTCCGTGGGGTAGCCTTCCCACACAGCAGCCCTTAATCTGTGAACGTGGCCAAACCCCATAGCTAGTCATCCTGAAGGTTAATCCCACCCTCGAATGGACCAATAGCAATCAAAGCTCAACTTTAACAAGAGGACACACACAACCCACATAAGGGGACAGTCCTGGAGCACCTAATACAGGTGACCAGAGAGATTGTCACTGGGCCCCACAGGGTGCCTAGTACATAATGCACCCGGCAAGACCAGGACATATAGAACATAAGTAGAGACTCAGACTGTAGACCATTCTGAGATGCTTCAGCCAGGCCTTTGGGGAGTCCTCAAGCCAAAGGTGCTCAGCAGAGCAAACCTGCTTTTTGCAAGAATAGACCCTCCTCAGTGTACCTGCCATGCTTGCTCATTAGCTGAAAGCAGCTTGTGGGAAGTGTGTCCTTTGGGGAAATACAGTGCTAGATTGAGAGTCCAGAAGCTGGGACTCTCCACCAATTACAGCACAGCAAGAGATCTGAGTGACTACACATTTCCCTGCCTGCTACAGCCATTAAAGGGGATGCAAATTGTGAAAACTCCAACACAGAAATGCAAGTAAATAGGACACAAAACAATCTGAATGGCAAGAATGAACTTATGATGTAAATATAAATAATTAATACATGAATTAAGTTTTATAATCGTTCTAATCAATAAATCTTCAAATATTTATGAAATGGTATGGAGAACTATTATTCTACATTAAAGGATTAGGTATACAAGATTTCATAACCACTTGAGAATAATAGCTAATAAAGTAATTTCTATTCCCAAAGCCCTAAGAAGCCCGTTGAGCACTTGTGTGAAAAGTATTTGGCTTTGTCTTTCAAACTTGATAAGCAAGATTATTGATAGAGAAAATTCCAGCAAGTGAGGCTGTGTCAATCTTAATTGGTGTTCTGGTCTAGAGTCAGAATAGTCAAATGTGACTCCTAATTAAAGGCATTTAACTGAAGCTTGCCAGACTGTAGCAGAAAGTTACCAACCCAATCCCATGTGATTTAATGGTGTTGACAAGGGGGAGGCTGGGATGGCTCCGCAGGTTATGTGCTCGCTTTGCAGCCCTGGAGACCGAGGATCGAATCCCGGCTCCATCCCAGGTGGACCCATATGCTGAACTGGGGTGTGCCCCCAGTTCAGTTCTTGCCGGGGCCTATGCGGGAGGCTCCTGGCCCAGTTCCTGCCCTGCGCAGCCCTGTGCCCACCTGTGGAGTGAAACTATATGGAAAACTAATATCAACTATGGAGACTGCTCTGGGCACCCCCCCCCCCCACCTTGTCTCTCTCTCTGTCAAAAAACAATAAAAATAAATCTTTAATGGTGCTGACAAAGCATGAAGAAAGCATCTAGTTTTAACTATGTTCCCAGGGGTTCCCAGCCCCTTTGCGGGAAGCAGAGAGGGAAAGGCAGGCAGTCATGTTTGCCATTTAGGTTTCTCATAATTGTGCTAGGTAGCACTCGCATTTAAGAGCAGATCAGGAAGTGTTAACACATAAAGGATGTCCCTAGTAGAGGAAGTTGGGAGAAATGGGATGTGTGTGTCGGTGGCCTGGTCCTTCACTACTTGTATTCACAGAAACTTACTAACCCTTGGGTTATACCGTGGTTGTTTTTTGTTTGTTTGTTTGTTTGTTTTTGTTTTTAAGATTTATTTTATTGCTTGACAGAGAGAGGGAGAAAGAGAGATAGAGAGAAGAAGGAAGGCCCAAAGCAGTCTCCACAACCATACATCATCATTTTTTTGACATAGTTTCATTCCACACAGGTGATATGGAGCCACACAGGGCAGGAACTGGGCCAGGGGCCTCCCGCATGGGAACCACACCCCAGTTCAGCATATGGGTCTGCACGGGCTGGTGCCGGGACCAGGACCGGGAATCGATCCTGGGATCGCATGGCTGCAAAGGGAGCAGTTAACTCACTGAGACATCCCAGCATCCTCTATTCTATATCATGATTTAACAAAAGAAATGTCCTTACCTCAACATTGAACTCCCAACTGTGCCTCTTTTTCTATAGGCAAAAATCCTGGTGAAATAAAAAGAGGAGAAGTCCTTGGGAATTAGGTATGTTCTCACATTATAAAATTAAATAAGCTGCCGCTTATTTACCGTAATGGTCCTGAATCCCTTAAGCTCATTTTCAGAGGTAACGAAGGAACTACCATTTTAAAGTGTTGTTGCCGGTGATATAGATGAAATGGCAGCATTTATCTTTTCAAGTAACTGAAGTGAGAAGTTGAATCCCTGAATTGGTCACCAAGTGAAGCAAATGAAGACTCTTGCCCCTGAGGAAGAGAAGTTCATTTGCAGGTATTACGTTAAGCAGAACCGTCTTTTTCATAACTGTGAGTATGGGAAGAAGAACGTGCAGAAAGGTTGGAAAGTGGAAGGGGCAGCTGCTAGAGGAGGTCTGGATTGCAGGAAGAAGCCTACCACCCACTGAGGAACATGAAGGAAACAGAAACTTGCCTCCCGGCCCTCATCTTCATTGCTACCCTCGCCATCATGACACAAGCAAGTT